>AXZN01000062.1:0-241700 GCA_000498155.1 Shiraia sp. slf14
TCTATATAATTAAGTATAAATAATAACTTCTAATTTATAGGCTAAATTATTCTTTTTTAGTAGAACTACTTTATTAATATATAAGCGTCTTCTTTATAGTCTACTACTCTACTAGTAGTATCTAGATTACTACTACCTCTTATAGTAGTTATAGCCTTTTTATATTATATTTTTAAATTTATATTTTTAAATAGTTTAGGTTTAACTACTAAAGCTAGCTAATCTATTATATTATTAGTAACCTTAAAGAACTCTTAAAGTTTCTTCTTTAACTAAGGAAGCTATACTATTAGAGAAATAGATCTAGTAATCTCTTCTAACCTCTTATACGTTAGGCTATAATAATATATCTTCTTATAAGCCTTTTAATTATAATAGAAGTTATACTATTTTAAATATACTAATATTTAGTATAATTTATAGTCTAGTATCTTATAACCTAGTAAGGTATATATAAGATAACTAGTATTATATTTACTATTATTTCTCTTTACTATTTCTTTATTTAGATCTAGAGTTAGAAGATATAAAGTTATAAATAAACTATTATTCTTAGCTAGGTATACTTTTTCTTCTACCTTATTAGTAAGAATATACGCGTAGTTATATAAGTTACTTAATAAAGTACTTATATTTTTATATTTTTATAGCTAATTTAGTATAGCTATACTAATCTTTATCTTACTAAATAATCTAATAAGATTCTTTATCTTTAAGTTAACTTATAGAGAGAGAGTCTTATAAGTTAGCTCTTTAGCCTCTTAAACTACTTCTTAAATAGCCTCTTTTAATACTTTTCTTAGCTTACTTAAGACTTAATAAGCTAGCTTTAACTCTTCTTTATTTATTTAGATTAATACTTCTTAAACCCCTTCGCGTTAATAATATAGCTTCTTTACGTACGTATAGATCTTCTCTATATTAAATAAGTTTAGCTTATTAGAGTCTAGGCTATTTAGTATATTAATTAATACTACCTCTTTATCTACTCTTTATAGGCCTCTAAAGAAGAAGTACCTCTTCTTAGTAGTAAGGATTTAGCCTATAGCTTTATATACGTTGCTATATACTATAAATTTAGTATAATACTTAGATAGAATTTATAAAAGGCTTTATTTATATAAGCCTTTAAGAAAGCTCTTATACCTATTCTTTAGCTAATATTCTTATCTTTCTAGTATTCTTTTATAGTCTTCTAAAGCTTTACTTACTTTTTCTTCTTATATAGTTTTATTTTAGTAATAAAGCTTTTAGTTATTTAGTTATAAAAATCTAGTAAGACTAAAACTTATTCTTTATTACTTAGTCTTTTATTCTTAGCTTATCTATTAAACTTCTTTAGAAACTTTATTATATCTTTTTTATTAAACTAAAGATTTATATAGCTAAGCTTTATAAAAATAAGTAGCTTAAGTCTTTTATTACTTATAAATAGTACTAGAATTAGACTAATTTATTCTTAAGCTAAATTTAAGATAGTAGAAAGTAACTTAAGTTTACTAGCTATATTTTATTTTATTAGCTTTATTACTTATAATCTACTATAAGTATAGATTACTTTTAAAGTAGGCTCTCTAATTACTATATTACTAATAGTTTTTTTATACTAATACTTTTTAATTAAATTAACTACTAGTTATATATTAAGCTCTCTTTTAGACTATAGTCTTTATAGCTCTTAAGTAATTAAAATAGTTCTTAATAGTCTTTAGTACCTTCTATAATTAGGTAACTTATCTTCTTATTACTTTATAGCTTATAGCCTTTATTACTACTTACTACTAACTTCTTAGTTTAACTCTTTTTCTTATTAAATATTGATACTAACTTAGACTATAAGCTTAGTACGTATTTTATAAATAATAATCTTTATTTTTACTAATATCTTAATATTTTTAATTACTATAATCTTACTTTATAAGCTTATCCTATTCTTTATCTTATAAGCTCTTAGGTTCTTTTTCTTAGCTACTAAATCTTAAAGCTACTTTTTAGCTAATTATAGCTTTTATATAAGTCTCTTCTAGAAGCTTATAAAGCTAATTATTTATTTAGTAGCTTTATTAAAGGCTTCTCTTATAAGCCTTTAAAGCTACTAATATTAATAAAGGCTTTTATAAGAGTTCTTTATAATAACTCTTAAAGATAATTTTTTCTAGTAATTTTTAGTAAAAACTCTCTATATAGTCTTTATATTACCTCTTATTAGTAGTACTAATTAAACTTAATACTACTAAAGACCTCTTTAGTAGGTTTTTACTTCTAATTACTAGTAACTAATTCTTAATCTTTTTATTAATAATTAATAAGTAATTAATTATAATAAATTTCTTTATAAGCGCTTTCTTTTTTACTTATATAATAATATAGCTCTCTTACCTTTACTACTTATTTCTTTTTAAATATACTACTTTAATATAGCTAACTTAAATACCTTATATACTAGTAATTTTTAGGTTTATACCTTTATATAACTTATACTTTAATAACTTTTACTTTTCTTAAAGTTAAATTAATACTTACTCTCTTCTAATAAGTAGTCTAATTAATAAACTAATAAGCTTTCTTAAATAAGTTTTTTTATACGTTACTTATAAATACTAATACTTTTAATTACTAGTAGCCTCTTATATACTATTCTACTAAGCTTATAAATACTTAGTTTAGTATAATATTATAAGTACTAATTCTTTTATCTAGCTAAGGCTTAAAAAATAAGCCTTTTAAGCTTTATTATTTATACTATTAAAAAGAGTATAATTACCTAAATTAGCTTTAGATAGGTTAGAGAACTAGTATAGTAAGAAATAATTAGTAGAAAAAAGCTAATTTATATACTTAATTAATACTAAAGAACTATTATTAGAATAGTTAATACTTAAAAAAAAATATATTCTCTTAAATAAGAGGTTATAAGATTATTAAGAACCTCTTTTTACCTACTCTACTTATAATTCTACTTTCGTTCTATATAGGTATAATCTATCTATTAATTAATAGCTATATTAGCTATAGTATAATATATTAATTATAGTATCTTACTAATTTAATTACTAACTTTATTATAATTAGTCTAGAATATAAAATAACTCTTAAACTTACTAAGTTTAATTAATATAATTTATTACTATAAGTTATACTACTATTTCTAGATATATATATATTTTTAATATATATAATATCTTAAGATCTCTTACTAAAGTTTTAAGAAAGATAGTATATATTTTATATAAAAAACTAATTATATAAAAATTAGTATATTACTTTTATTATAGTATTATAAAAAATATATATAAAAAGTAAATTATAAGAACTTTATAGTTTTAAAACTTTATAATTTTATAAACTATATTAAAATAAAAGAATTTTCTTTTATTAGTTTATATATAAGTTATATAATATAGCGTAGGTTTTCTTTTATAGTAGAGGTATAAATAAGAGATAATATTATAAAGCTTATAAAGAATCTATAATATATATATAATTTATAAATATTAAATATATTAATAATAACTTTTAATAGTAATTAAGTATATAAACTAATACTTTTTTACTACTTATTTTTTACTATACTAGTTTCTAAAATTATTTAAAGCTAATTTAAGTAACTATAATTTACTTAATAGTATAGTAAGAGATATAAAGCTTTAGATTAGTACTAATTTTAATTAATATATAATACTTTTAGCTAGTACTTATTTTAATTAAGATATAAAGTAATATAATCTTATTTAATTTATTAATAAAATTAAATATTATAAGTATTTATATAGTAACTAAAAAGTAAGAAAGATAGAAGAATATATAAGTAATAAGATTTAAATATAAAGAATATATAAGCTATAAGGCTTATATAAAGAATAAAAAAATAATATATATAATAAAATATATACTTTTATAGTTTTATATTATTTTATATAATTATATACTACTTTAAAGTAGTTATTATACTATAAAAAAAGTTCTATTAATAATAAGTTTAGAAAATATAATTTACTTTTATAAAAGAAACTTAAAATTATAGTTACTATTACTATATAAAGTATATAGTAACCTAAGAATATATATATTACTTTACGTAATCTTATATAGTTTCTTCTAACTGAAATTGAAATAGTCTAGCACAGATCGTATTAGGTAGCTTTACCTTAACAAGTCCTCTTTTGTCGTCCCAGCTCGTTTCAACCTGGAAACTTTCAGGGTAAAGCAAAGTGATCTTGACATCTAGCGTTCTTGCTAGATGCGAAATAGGCAAAGAATATGTGGTGTCTCCACCTCTTCGCCAGACTGCAAGCAATGTTCGATCCTCACAAATCAGACCGTAGGCCAGCCAGTCATCATGCCATTTTGGTAGTCCCAGAGGCCAAAAGGGTAGAGCTGTTTTAATATCGTTTCTAATGGATTTGTAGACCTGAATACCCTGTTTAATTATCGTGAACTGGGGAGGTGAAAGTTGATCCAGACGACCACTAAGATGAACTCGTCCCAACAGACCATTCACCACAGTCAAAGCATTTATCTCATCGCTCCATTCTCTCTGTGGATATACCCACGTTGCCCCTTGTTCAGGTGTCACCGCTGTGAAAATAGCCGCGGCAATGGCGCTGTAATACACGGGGTCTTCCTGGTCGGATGTAGATTGAATTGGATGGGCTGAGAGCATAGCGTAGTCCATTCTTTGCGCACCACTTGAGCAATTTTCAATGACCAAACCGGGATATCTATCCAACAGGCTGTATATCCAAGCCAAATAGGCGCGGTTGTGCTCGAGATGCGCAGCGCCTGGACTGAGTGTACCAACATCAGTGCCCTGAACAATCTCGATATTGTAATCGAATTTGAAGTAACCAACACCCAAATCGGTTACCAGTCGCTTTACAACTTGGTCTAGATGTTTCTTGACAGCTTGATGTCGAAAGTCCAGCTGATACCTGTCCCGTTCGGTGATCCGTTTGCCATTTTGCTGGAAGAACGCTTCCGGTGGCAAAGTGTCAGCGAGTTTGCATTTTATTCCAATCGATTCAGGCTCTATCCATACACCAGGGATCAAGCCTGCCTCTTTTAGCTCTCTGAGAAGAGACCCAAAGCCAGACGGAAATCTCCTGGCAGATGGTTTCCACTCGCCAATATCATCCCACCAGTTACTGTCATTAGAGTACCACCCTGCATCGATTACAAAGTACTCTGCACCAGCCTCGACGGCTGGGCGAATTAGGCTGCGAATTTTGGCCTCATCTGGATCACCCATGAGGCAATTCATATAATCATTGAAGATGACAGGGAGGTTGACATTGTCAGTATGCAGTCGACGAATCTGTCTTCGATATCGTGTCAAAGCTTGGAAGGCAGTATCGGGATTTCCGTGAACATGGCAAAGTGCTGTAGGTACAGTCGTAAACACCTGTCCTGGTCCAATATTCTGTGTCGAATCATGATCATTTTTAGTAGGCCCGCTCAACGCAACATAAACCTGTGCACCCCAATCACCAATCTCCCATTTCCAGGAGCCATTGTTCTCGATTTGCCATAGCCAGGTGTCGGAATCCTTTTCGCTATATAGCATACCCATAGGAAGATGCGAACCGGATGAGAAACTGCCCTGGTTTGAGTGCCCGAATGTCACAAATGACGCAGGTAGACGATCTGCGAGGAAACTGTCGATTCCCACATCTGGAAGCGATTGCGAGCGCCACTGGGCTTCCCGAAACCAGGTGTTTGTAGCTGAGTGGATTGTGTAGTCTTGCCACCAATTTGGAGAAACCCTCGTTAATCCACCGACCACGAGCGAGGGTAAAGATGTAACAAAAATCGGCTGTTCAGAGGTATTAAGAATTGTCGCCCAAGCTCGCAGTACTGGGACTCCCTTGAATACGGTGAACATCGAGTTAACACTCAGACCAAACTCCTCATCCTTGGTCATGACTTCGCAGTGACTGGCTTCAGAATCTGTCCAGTGGCGATAGGAGATATATTTCAGTCTTGAAGCGTGGTAACTAGACAGGAGGGCTTTGGATGTTTTCGATCCATTGAAGTTACCTTCGCCTTGCAACCGAAGTTGATGCATTGGAATCAAAAACTTATCTGGTTCTTGAGCAGTGAGGCCCTTTCCAGTTGGCTCAATACTCCCGATACTGACAATCTCATTCTTGTCGACTATGAAATACACCGTGAGTCCTTCAGTCTTCCATGTAAATGATTTCTTCATGTTCTGTATTTCCAATTGTTGCAAACACAGGTGTTCGGGTTCAAGCAGCGGTTTGGTATAAGTTTACGCTTTGATAATGAATCATACAAGTTCGAACAGCTTGATGAAAATATGTCAAACAGTTGCAGTGATTGGCGGAATCAATTTTCTCCATGATATCCAACATGCGGCCTGCGCCTCCTCCAAGGGTGGGGATTTCATATACCCCACAATATTCCCCCCATTTCATCCAGAATATCCAACGAAATCGGACTACGCTTTATGCCCGGGTAATGGCGAGGCGTCCACTTGCGAGTGAACTATTGGGGGACCAAAGAGGGGGTGCTCCTCGTCCGAAAGTCACCGGTAATTCTGATGCGGCTCAGTCTCTGATTACGGGTACAAAGCACTTCAGATGTTAGCTAGGGAACTCGCCCGGTCAATTCTTAAGTAATTATTGAAACATTAGAAAACTCCGAAGCTCAGACAGAGCCGAAGCGCGACTGATGCTTTGTACCCCAACACGCCAATACCACCATAGCTTCCAGATGACATCAGTCAAAATCCTAGTCGGCGTTATGGTGAAGTCATCGTCCTTTGCTGAATCTTCCATGTAGTTGGCAACGCCACACAAATGTAAGTCAATTTACCCTCCAGCTACATGTCTATTTGATGTCAAAGGCTGCCTTCGTGCTGTGATTTTGACCATGAACACAACAGGTCCCGCAAAGGAAGAAACTCTTGCACCAATCTGCACTCAATGGAGCGTCTATATTCCTAATCCGTTTCTAATTGGACCTTTTTCGTTCATATACGTCAACGCAGGAGACAAGTTCATGGCCTGTTACATCTCGCAAAATTTGTGACCAGTCAAAGGTTACACGTTTGATTCGAGCAATTTCGGCCATTAATATGATGATAAGAATTGCTGAATAGTCAACATATACATAGTTTCATATATACGGCGACGGTCCGTTTGATGGTACACAATCCACTGCCTACCCCGCAGCTGTAGAATACCTATCTCGATAACGTCTGGGTGGATTTCCATGAATTAGCTGCAGGATCACATTCTACCGGATTGAGGTCTCCCAGAGAGCGGGGAGGTTAATTATTAAGAGAACCCTTATCGCAGAGTCGTTCTTGCACTGGGTCGACGCTTCGTCTTATCTACTGAGTACCTACTACTTCGCTTTTTTGATGATCGTGCAAGTTTTGATACAACGCCCAAGCAATTGTGCAATTTTTTCCATTCTGGAAAATTTAAGATGGATGCCAGAATCGATTCCGGGACTATGGTTCACAAACAAAGGGCCCACGATCACAACATAAAGCCCGAAGCGACAACAACAACAGCAGTGTCCATTTCTAGAGTCCACGGGGACACAGCGATCGATTCTGCTCGACGTGGTAATGAACGCGAACATTCTATAACCGTCAAAGAAGCTTTGAAGTCTTATTATCCGGCTGTTTTCTGGTCCTGGATAGTGTCAATGGCCATCGTCATGGAAGGTTACGCAACAATTTTGGTCGGCAATCTCTTCGCGTACCCTACCTATGCCAAAAAGTTTGGAAGGTATGACACATCAACGCAGAGCTACCAGATTGAATCAAAGTGGCAAAGTGCGATGTATAGCGCGCCTCAGGGGTTCGCGTTTCTCGGTGCTTTTTTGAATGGATGGATTATCTCCAAGCATGGATATAGACCAGCGTTTATGACGGCATTGATTTTAATGACAGGCTTTACAGCTATCAATGTTTTCGGAATGAGTGTAGAATTGCAAGCTGTTGGGCAGATTCTTAGTGGGTAAGCGTTCCTTTCATCATATGTACTTTTCCTGTGCCTCCTTGGACTACCGAACCCGATTGAGGTCAACGACTGACCCTGAAAAGCATTCCCTGGGGGATGCAAGCAACTATTGGCCCAGCTTATGCCTCGGAAATATGCCCTTTAAAGCTTCGACCTTTCCTCACGGCATATGTCAACATGTGTTGGACAATCGGGCAGTTCGTCGCAGCTGGCGTATTGAAAAGCTTCCTCAATCGCTCTGACGAATGGGGTTGGCGGATTCCATTCGCGCTGCAGTGGATGTGGATTCCCGGATTAGTTGTAGCAGCGATTTTCATGCCAGAGTCGCCATGGCATCTCGTTCGTAAAGGACATGATGCAGAAGCAGAAAGCATTCTGCACCGCCTTACAGCAAAGAACGAGCATGTGTACGCGAAAGATATTGTAGCACATATGCATCATACAGACCGAACAGAACGAGAGATCTCGGTTGGCACTTCGTACCTTGATTGTTTCAAGGGGAGAGATTTACGCAGGACAGAGATCGCCTGCGTATGTTTCGTCGGTCAGGTCCTCTGTGGTTCGCAATTCGCATACTCTGCGACGTACTTCTTCCAACAGGCTGGACTAGACTCCAGCGATGCTTACGCGCTGAACCTTGGCGCAACTGGTATCGGATTTACATGTACCATTTTGGTATGGTTCCTTCTTAATCGTATTGGTCGTCGTCGATTATACATAACTGGAATGTCGCTTGAGGCGATATGGCTATTCATTATTGGATCGTTAGCCTTCTCTAAAAGCAATACTGTTAAATGGGTACAGGCAAGCCTTTGTCTTGTGTGGCTTGCTACATTCCATCTTTCACTCGGACCAATTGGTTGGGTTATTCCTGCCGAAGTCAGCTCGACACGTTTACGATCGAAAACTGTTGTGCTAGCTCGTAACGCTTACTACCTAGTCATTATTGTCGCAAATACTATTCAGCCATATATGATGAACCCTACGGCGTGGAATTGGAAAGGAAGATCTGGGTTTTTCTGGTTTGCCTTCGCGCTCTTAACAGCTATTTGGGCTTGGTTCCGATTACCGGAGACAAAGCATCGCACGTTCGAGGAACTTGATCTTATGTTCGAAGCGAATTTATCTACAAGACAGTTTCGACAGCATGTAGTAAGTGCCTATGATAGTTACAAAGAAGAAGCCAAAACAGCCTCTTAGGAGTCTAGTAGGCCTTTAAAAGATTACTCTAGACAATAAGACTATTTCTAGATCAGTTCGCATTTATAAATTTTCCCATAGACAAGCGACTTCCGATACTCCGTGAGGTGTGATAGCTTGTGGTCACGTTTTTGCGAGCTTGGGCCAATCTAGCGCGCGAGAACGGCACCTTGCCTCATTTCAACCTTCACTTCGCCGTCGCCGCAGCCACTGCTTTCGAGGTCCTAATGTGTCTCCAAGGATGATTGTACGGTATAGAAACTTGCTAGCGACCAGTATTGACTCGATACCCTGAGCACGTCGCGGGTGCAGCATCGAGCACATCAGCCTCACAAAGATTACCATGCCAGGTCTTCCGTGTACGTCAGTCGCCAACACCCAGCATACTTTCGCGCTCAATGTTGCTGACTTCTATGTGAAGCTACCGTAGATCTCGATGAGTGTATTTCGCGACTTTCCAAAAAGGAGCTGCTGGCCGAGTCGGTCGTCGAGGCGATATGCGCAAAGACTAAGGAGCTGCTGATGAAGGAGAGCAACGTGGTACATATCAGAGCACCTGTCACTGTGGTGGGCGACATCCACGGACAGTTCTTCGATATGATGGAGATTTTCAAGATCGGAGGGCCGTGTCCAGACACAAATTACTTGTTCTTGGGTATGTTCGTAGCCTCGACCCCAACCTTGCCACGCAGCCAGCCTTGACGAACGGGACTGACTGGAGACAGGCGATTACGTTGACCGCGGCCTTTTCTCTGTCGAGACTATATCACTTCTTGTATGCTTAAAGCTGCGATACCCACACAGGGTCCATTTGATCCGTGGCAACCATGAATCTCGAGGTGTTACACAGTCGTATGGCTTCTACACTGAATGTTCGCGCAAGTATGGGAACGCAAACGTATGGCATTATTTCACCGACATGTTCGACTTTTTGACACTGTCCGTTGTCATTAATGACCAGATATTCTGCGTCCATGGGGGTCTGTCGCCTTCGATTCATTCGATCGATCAAATAAAAATTATTGATCGATTTCGCGAGATACCACATGAAGGACCAATGGCAGATTTGGTATGGAGTGATCCAGACCCAGATAGAGACGAATTTTCTCTCAGCCCCAGAGGTGCTGGCTACACTTTTGGGGCACAAGTGGTTAAAAAGTTTCTGGAAGTCAATGCAATGTCACACATTTTGCGGGCGCACCAGTTATGTCAGGAGGGTTTTCAAGTTCTTTACGATGATCGGCTCAGCACTGTCTGGAGCGCACCGAACTACTGTTATCGATGTGGGAATATGGCGAGTGTGCTGGAGGTTAGTGATACCGGCGAGCGCTTTTTTAACGTTTTCGATGCAAGTCCGGACAATGATGTACATCGAGCTGAACAACAGCAACAACAAGGGAAAGAGGTGACGACAGAGTACTTCCTATGATACGCACAGTACATAGCAGCGAAAATGGCATGTGATGTTTCAAACTTCTACCTTGATAGAAGTGCAGTCATGAAACCAAATACAGACTATTCAGTTATAGTAGTTATGTGCTTTGAATCTACGGGCGGCGTGCTTTGCAACTTATTCAACACCCTAAATATTTTGTCTCTACCCACCGGTTTTCCATATCATCTCCTAACCTAGCTACTACAATTTTGATATCTGGGAAAACGCTCAATACCCTATTCACACCCACTCTGCCCGCTGTATAAGTCACAAAGACAATTTTTTCCTCAGGCACACCATGATCTACTAGCACCCTGACAGCCATTAAAGCAGCCGCGCCTGACGAGAACTGTGGATCCAGAACCAATATAAGCCCATGCTTGAATATATTGGTAGGCAGTGCTCGATAGTGCAACTCGGGCTCACCAGTCCGATAATTGGTTTGTATAAGTATTCTTCCTGTCCTACAATCCGGGATGGTGCGTCGTAATCCTGTTTCGAATGCACTGCCACCGCGCAACACTACCACCGCACTGACGTCGGCATCTTTGACGAGGCCGGAGTATGCAGTATTTTGTGGTGTAGTCACCTCATTGAATGCAAAAGGCAAGAAATCGCATGCTCTCTCAATAAGCAGCGAGACCATGCGGTCAAAATAGAAGACGAAGTCTTCTCTTGAAGTCGTTGGGTCGAGGAGTAGTGTATGCATGCCTTTCACTTGATTCGTCTGCTTTAACACAATGGCATTGGAACTGAGGGGGTTGTCCTCAGCAATCTTGCCTAGCCGTCGTAATTCGATCTGGTGTAGCCCAGATTTATGTGCGAGCGTTTTGCGGACTTGATCGCTGACCATAGAGATAGCGACGCGATTCTCGATACCGCGGGGCACGATAAGGTCCGCAATCTCGCGTTGTGGTGCTACATACTTATAGAAGTTCGGTTTCACGAAGCCGAACCATTGCTTTATACAGCCATCAATGTCGCGGCCGCGTTCCTTAACATCTCGTACCAGTCGCCGGGAGAGGCAAAGATCTGAATCTGCCTCGGCGAAGATCTTGAGATCGAGGAGCTCCAAGACGCGTGGGTCGTGCAAGGCAAAAATACCCTCCAGAATCAGGACATGTGGAGAATATATAGTTGTAGTCTTTTCGAGTCGGGCATGTTTTTCGAATGAATAGATGGGCACTTCAGCAACTTTGCTGAAAAATCGTCAGTTTCTCACTGGAGCCCATTTTGCAGCTGGAGGGTTACCCATTTTTAATATCTTTCAAACGGTCTACCAAGACATCGAAGTCAATGGCTTCAGGAGCGTCGAAATCAAACTCATTTCGAAATGCTGCAGCAGATTGGGCGGGCGTCAGTGGTTTATAGAAAGAGTCCTAGAAGGGTTTTCTTAGTCGACAGTTGAGTTAGACACGTGATTGTATTGGAGTTAACTGAAACCCTACCATAGAAAGAATAACAACCCAGGGCAGGTTCAAAGATGCTACTATGGCAAGAGCTAATGATGTTTTCCCAGATCCAGAACTGCCTGCCACGCCAATAATGCTAGCATTCCCCCATGGAGGTTCATAATGCGTTTTTCGACCTGCTGAAGTCATGTCGCAGCGTTATGTTAAGGTTGAAAATACAGAAGAAAGTTGAGCTAGTAGCCCATTGTAAAGGCCACTGATTTAGTATTAGCCCAAAGTCGACTTGAAAGCCTTGAATATAAAGTTCCGTACGGGTGGATGTTGTCCGAGCTTAGAAGTTGGTGAGGGACTCTTCGCTTATGTAAACTTGAGCGCATGAGCCAATTTGCCAAGCTCCGCTAGCGAGAAGCATTGTCTTTCTTCAGAGAACTTCATCTCTCAAACCTCCTCTTCTTCATCCACCAGGCTGCAAACTCTGCGTGGCCCCACGCATTGTCGACCACGGTCGGACAGCGCACACATTTCACTCATGGACATCGGATGAGGTCTTGAGCGCCTCGCGTCATTTCATTATGGTCTGTCTCACACATCGTGGTGCTGTCGCTTTGGTACATACTGATCTCCATGAAGAGCTCCTCCACTGTTTCTCTGTCGATTGCGACGCCGACGCAACACCATCCATTCCAGAAGAAGGTCGATGATGTCAAGCCGTCTAAAACGTAAGTCACCTTGTCGCGCTCGTCCACGCCCCTTCCATATGATGCGATTCAAATAAGTTGGGAATCTCTCCGAAACATTATGTGGAGAACAAATTAACTTGTACTTCTGATTTTGCTTGCAGCTCTTGCTTGCTACTTCACATTCAAGCGCTCATGAATAGGCACTTTTGGAAGTTGTACACTAATGTTGTACAGCGACATGAACTTCATTATCATGGACTATCTAGTCAGCGAAGGTTACCCACGGGCTGCAGAGAGGTTTGCCAAAGAAGCAAACATTGAGTTGCCTTTAGAAGAAGAGTCCATACAATGTCGCGTAGATATTCGGCAGGCTATTCATGCCGGTGATATCGACACAGCCATCATTAAAATCAATGATATGAATCCACAGGTAAGCCGTTCACTTCTCACTTTTCCATTTTGCAGGATTATATCCAGTTTCATGCACCACGCATAACTCTCTTTGATGATAAACAAACCTTCAGTCCTCAGTATGATTGCAATCACGAAACATGCTTTTACGTATACAATTGAGCTCACGAACTGCGCTGATATACTATTCAGATTCTTGACACAGACCCGGCTCTGCACTTTGCATTACTCCGTCTACAGCTCATTGAGCTGATTCGAGTCTGCACTTCATCTGCCACATCTGATATCACCCCAGCCCTTAATTTCGCCTCGTCGCAACTCGCACCACGTGCAGCTGTCAACCCTGATTTCCTGAAAGATTTGGAGCTCACCATGTCATTGTTGATCTTCCTTCCAGCCACTTCTACTTTGCAGAAAGAGCTCAGTGAATTACTGGAGCCCTCTTTGCGCCGTAACGTCGCGAGTGCAGTTAATGAAGCGATTCTCACAAGTATGGGTGTTCGAGGAGAAGCCCGAATGCGAAATTTGGTACGTTTGCGTCATTGGACTGAATCGAAGGCACGAGCAGCTGGTAAGGATATACCTCCCATCTTGCCGCTTGGCCTGCAAGATGTCGAAGAAAGGTCAGCTGAGGGCAATGGACACAACGGTGTAGACGTGATGGTACAGTAGGACGGTCCATACATAACCTTTATTTAGTTCTTTGGTGTCATAGTGTAACACTTGCACCCAAGCACTTGCAATGAAGCTAACGAAGATCGTGAAGTTTTCTGATTGCAGCGGCGAAGTTGCTTAACTGTGCAGGTTTCTATTTCGAGAAGATGTAAATTGTATCTTCACAACGGTAATCGTTCGCTAGTCATCAAACCGCCGTAAAAGTGAAATGAAGAGTTCCTCCGTGATTAAAGACTAGGTAAACAAGGATGTCGACTTAGTTGTTACATAGTCGAGGATCGTTGTGTGCACGTATAACGCAAATGTGATGTGAAATCCTACCGTAAGGCTGCGGTTCCCTTCAAATTTCGAAATATCACAGTCTGGGCAGCGAACACGACATGGTGGTAAGTTGTTAATTTTTTTTCTTCATGAGGGTAAACTAGATATATACAGTAGCTCAATTGAAGCTAAAAAGGTTACCCTACCCGGGTATCTCTACCTCCAATACTACATTCATGTCCGCGGTTTTCGTTTATTTTGACGTATCCAAGACAAATCGACCAGCAATCTCGCCCTTGTGCATCTTGTCATATACCATCTGAAGCTCAGACAAACCCACAACCTTGTACGGTGCTTTAATGAGGCCGCGAGCGAAGAAATCGATGGCCTCGGCACTGTCCTTGCGATTGCCAACATAAGAACCTTGGATCCTGATCATCTTGATGACAGACTCAAAGACAGGCGCCTTCAAGTAAGCACCTGCTGGAAGGCCAATACAGATAACTGTGCCACGAGGTCGGACATACTCTGCAGCTTGTTGGAATGGCTTCTCGTTGACAGCAACAAGGATGACAGCGTGAGGGCCTAAGCCATCAGGAGTAGCCTTTTGTACATCTGCAACAACATTCTTTGACTGGGCAAAGTCCACAAATGACTCGGCCCCAAGTTGTTCTGTGCACATCTTCTTCTTCTCGTCACCAGTATCGATGGCGATGGCGCGAACACCCATTGCTTTGGCGTACTGGAGAGCCAGGGAACCTAGACCGCCTCCAGCACCGACAATAGCAACAAATTGGCCAGGCTTGACACCCGACTCTTTGAGTCCCTTGTAGACAGTAATGCCAGCGCAAAGAACTGGTGCGATTGCGTCCAGGGCACACGATTTCGGGATGCGGGCTACATGGGCGGCTTTGGCAATGCAATATTGCTGAAAGGTTCCGTCGACAGTATAACCAGAGAGAAGAGGCTTAGGGCATAGAGGCTCATCCGCTTGCTGACAGAAGTCGCAAGCGAGACAAGAACCGTTGAGCCATTTGACGCCAGCGTAATCACCAATTTCAATATCGCTAACCAAATCACCTCGTGCAACAACGACACCAGCACCTTCGTGACCTCCAACGAGAGGTAACTTAGTGGCCTAAAGCTACTTAGTGACTGTGTCTCAACGAGGCGTAAGATGTATTGTTGGAAAAAGCTTACCAGTGGCCAGTCACCATTGACAGCGTGTAAATCTGTATGGCAAACACCAGAGTATTTGATGTTGACGAGAACTTCATCTGGACCAGGCTTTTGCACTGGGATCTTCTTGTACTCGACCGGGCCTCCAGTCTTCTCAATAACCTGTGCCCATTGCTCGGTCGGGATTTGACTCATGTTGGTGGATTAATTGGTTGGAGGAGGGGTTTATGAATCTGTGAGGAAGAAGTTGATTTGTTGTGAATGAGATGTTGGTTGATGGCTGCATTACGATGGTGGGGTGGAGGTCTTATATGCTGAGCATGGAGCTCAAAGAGCGACCCAAAGACCAACAACCAGGGGCCTGGGCCAGGGAGGGCTCGAGACTGTAGGCCGCACATGGAACTAAGCATACAGATCTCATGTCAGGGTCTGACTAACTACACACTTTACTCACAAAGAACAGTTTCCAAGCCCAAGATGGCAACAAGCTCCTGTGCACCCATGGGCCTCTCGGCTTGCCGGAGCGAGTTATGGGGGTTTATTCTGCCATTGGCTTAGTTGGGCAAGGCAGTTGACGTTGTGGGTCCCAGAGGGGGAGATTTTCAGTATTGTCAGATGGGTTATCGGATCATTGTGCATCGGGTGGGTGGCAGTGACAGTAGCGTGAGCGGGCAAAGATTCCGTGGGGGACGCAAGCGCTGCGAGTACGCGGACCAGACAAGGTGGTCTGATTTTAGTGTAGATAAACAGGGTTAAGGGCTGATGGCTGTGTACAGTAGTCCGAAGCACCTTTTTATTTTTCGTGGTGTGAGGGGGTGACATGGAACAGCAAATCAGTGGGCAAGTGGGGTGGATGAGTTTCTAGACGTCGACATCATATCTCCTGATATTTTTTCCCAACCCTTGTTATCAGCGTCTGCAGTGCCCTCTCGATTACACTCAGCAGACAGAAGGGAATTTTCCTTTGCCTTCTATTCCAATTCTTCAATTCGAGTCTTCCCCCGTGCTGTCCTGTGTGCCGTTTGCAGTGGCATGCATGGCACACTCAGTGATTCGGAGACTAGGCGACGTCTACCTTGCGACTGGGTCGGACGAACGCAAGGCCCAATAGCTGCTTGGGTGCACGTCCTTCAGCCCCAGCCCGTCAGTGTAAAGAAGTGCATCATGTTAGCCAATCGCGCGCTTGTGTCGCTCTGTTTGGCTTGGTGCATCAGCCTGGCGGCTTCTTTTCCCTTTATGCGGGGATCCTTGATGCCGAGGAGAGAGCTGGTACCACGTATACTCATCTGCGAGGCACATAGAGTACTGTCCATGGTAAGTTTAGGGACCACCACTCCACTGTCCAATCGTTCACCATGGTCCATTCAAGCGCAAGCCAAGTCCCGATCTAATGCTTGAAAACGGTGCGGACGCGGGGTTTTGTAGTGCAGCGCGGGGTAGGTGGAAGTTTCCATGACGCCCATCTTTCAAGTTGCATCAAGGACCCTACAAGTATGCATAATCGGGCTGCGTTTACAAAGTAACCGAGCTAATGCTAATTCATGCTCATGTGGTCTTCTGCATTAGACTATTGAGCTTTGAGGTGGATTCTGTTCGAGTGCCGCTCAATACACAATGCACACTTCAGACTTTGGACGAAGCTCAGACTAGGATGCAGGACAGCCAATCGCACACCACATTGAATATGCTACTATGCCAGCTACTGGACTTCTTGACCCCAGCTATCTATATTACATGGACCTATGCATTTTGAAAACCCCTCCCTTCCTCATAGCGTTCATCATTGCTTCATCTTCATGCTCTTCTTCGTAATCATGACGAAATACATTTGCTCTCACGCTATGTCATCAACAGGGCAATTAGGATGCAGTACATACATTGTCTTGTTGCTTGACGAACGTTGATCTTGCTCAGCTGCAAGTCCTTCACCGCGGATTTGGAGAAGGAATTGTTCCTATAAGATTGGTTAGTATCGTTGCTCTTTCAAAGTCCATACACACTACGCACCTTGACAATTTTCCTAAGGACTTTCGTGGCCAGCAATCTTTCTTTCTCAAAGTCCTCTTGTGTTTCCAGCTCAGTCTCTTTTTGCTCCAGATACCACACCAGCAATTCCTCTTCTTCCACACCATCTTGCATTTGCTCTTGGTCTTCATTGACGCGTTTGACAAACATGTTCCGCATACTAATATATTTTTCGTGAGTGATTGTCATTTTCTCGCGCGGAGCTTTGGTGGATGTCTCTGTTTGGTCAGCCAGTGAGTCCTGGTGATTTGCATCCATTGAAACATCTCCATCTTGTCCATTCACAGCTGATGCCATCTCCTCCTCCTCGTCAGCCTCAATTTCGACATCATCCTTCTCGACAGAAATGATGGACTGGCGGAGAAGATTATAAGCTTCTTTGACAAAGTCGGACGTGATTTCAGCAACACAGTTGGCTTTTGCGATAGCTTCTGAAAGCCTAATCATACTCTCAAGCTGTCGCACGGTAATGCGGTAACTGTTGCGACCAATCCCACCCTGAGCATCGTCTGCTCGAAGCTCCTTGTACTTTTCCACCAATGTCTCTTTTGCACCTTCTGTAAACTCGGGCCTAAATGTCCTGGCAAACCGGATGTACCGTTGCAGTTGCTCAGTACTGAATTCCGGAGTAACGGCTTCGTCGCGGTCTTTGTGAATGCCCACGATGTGATTTGCGAGATTGCGATCAACAGACTCTTCACACTCATCCAGAACTATAAAGAAGAGATCGAAGCGAGACATGATGGGTGCAGACATATTGATGTTGGCGCGAAGTGTCGTTTTACGGTTGTAGCGGCCACCAATCGGGTTGGCTGCAGCTAGAATCGAGGTGCGAGCGTTGAGCGTCGCTTGAATACCAGCTTTGGCAATAGATATTGTCTGCTGTTCCATGGCTTCGTGAATAGCAACCTGGTCGGCTATATCCATTTTATCGAATTCATCGATTGCACAGATGCCGTTGTCGGCAAGCATGAGTGCTCCGGCTTCGATGGTGAACTCCCCAGTCTCCTCATCTTTGACAACGGCTGCCGTAAGACCCGCGGCTGAGGACGCTTTGCCCGAGGTATAAACGGCACGAGGCAAGAAGCTACAGATATACTTCAAAAACTGTGACTTAGATGTCGAAGGATCGCCGACAATGCAGATATTGATATCCCCACGCAGAGCCATACCTTCCGGAGTTTCTTTCGAAACACCGCCCATGAGTTGAAGCAACAGGCCCTTTTTAATAACCTGGTGCCCATAAACCATGGGGGCAATGGAGTCGACTAGTCGCATGAACATGTTTGGTTTATGAACCATGTCTTTCAAATCTTGTATATCTGCTGGACTTAGCGTGTTGAGATATTCTTCTTGTGCCTCCTCGCCGCTTGCTGCATTCGATTCAAGCTGTCCTTGGCCAAGTGAAGCAAGTATATTACCAGCTTGGCCAGTTAAACGCTGGCTAGCTTTTTGGCCTAGCGATGATTGATCTGGTGAGATCATGCATGCTAAGAATGACATGCGGTAAGTCAAGTCACGAACACCCAGAGCTTTTAACCCACTCACTCCAGAACCGCCTGCATCATTGCCGCGAGTTGTGTTAGAAGAGTCCCGCATTGCTTGTGGCCGTACGCCAGGCACACGGAATTGGCTGACGTCTGGTATGACAATGACGGTGCCTGTGAATATGCATTTCTCACCTGCCTTTGCACGATCAACCATTTCACCCCGCAGGATAACGTCCATGGTGCGCGGCATACTGCCAGTCGGGATTTCAGAGCTATTCTCCTGTATTCGAACCTTCTGCCAATCAACAAAGGTAGATTGCCTGATGTCGAGTCGCCAACCCTCTCTGTTCATGCAGGTTGAATTAGGGCATTGGGTAGGCTCTGTATACTTGAATGTCTGTTCGATGTTGGGTACAACGGTGTTGCAGGCTTCGCAAATAAATGTTGCCAGTGACAGTTCGGGTCGAACCTCAGATGTGCGAGTTGCAGTGCCAGAGATGGAGAGCAATGTCCCGATACTTGATGTCCGCAATTGGCGGATGCGAGAGACTAGTGGTAGGTTGTAGAAAGCCAATGTGAACAGTTTATCTGTCTGCTGATTTGAAGTTTGTTCATTGTTACTATCATTTCGGTTGGTAGAGTTGTCGACAGTGGACGTCGCGGTCATTGAAGTTGTCGAAGCAGGCTGTCGATGCTGTCGGAAATACTTTGGTTCGTACTTTGCAATCAAATTGTGAAGCGCCCTGACCATGTATGGCAAAAAGCGGTAATATCCGTTGGCAATGGCATCTGCCAATACGCCGTCCTCATGGGTGGTTAAGTGCGTGAAGTCGACATAGAGCGTGGAGAGTCCGTAGAGCCTCATTCCTCGAATTTGTGCGATATAGTACTTGTCTGTGGTTTGGATGCTCGAAGCTGGCAATGCAGAGGACGAAGGTTCTTGGGTGAAGCTGCGAATGTGTCAGAGTCGTATTGAGCAACCAACACATTTCCCTTCGTACTTTTCTAGAAACTCCTGAAAGCGGAGCGATAGCGTTTCGCCCGTCACGTCCACCACCTTGGGAATGTCTGTTCGGAGAGCATTGATCCGGCGACCTGGTACTCGTGCACCAACTACTTCGTCATCAGGGAAACCCTCCGTATCGCTATGAGCGCCGGCACTTTCAGAGGGAGGTCCTCGGGGTCTAGCAGACGATGACCGCATGTATTGGGGTGGCCTCGGAGTGGCAGCATCGCTGGACGGCGTAGGCGCTGCGTCCGAGTTGAGTACGGCATCAAGAAGAGAGGACATTGTGCGTGGCGTTTGGCCTTATGTCGCGATCTCGTACGCTGGCGGGGTGATTTTGAATACAGGAGATTTGGGCGCGGGGGAAGATGTCAACACGCGAAACGCGAGTCGCGCTCGCCGGATTAGGTCAAAAGTGGGTGGTCTGTGCGGGGGCAAGTGGTGCAAGTGCAACAGACACGATAGCCTGGCACCTGGCAGGACGAGCTGACGAGGCCTTTGAGACTGAGAAATTGATAATCATTCGTTCCATAGCATATACATATAAAAGAAATTCTATGTTATTCGTGTGAGGTACGCTACAATGACGAGGGTATACAGCATCCAAACCATTCGAAAGGGAATCGGCAAACCTCCAAGTCCACAAAAGGCACACGAAACAAACACAAGCGACACCTGGTGCCACTTTGCACCCTCATTGCTATTCTCTCCCACTCGTCCAGCAGCCCTACACTGCAGGATCTTGTAGAACTACATTATATTTATAGTCCTCCTCGCCATCCTCACCATGCAAACGCACTCGATACAAGCACGTATGGTCGGCGCCCCAGTTGGAAAGAACACGTACCATCGCTTTGGTGATTGGAACTGAGCTTGCGGCGTCCAGATCGAATGTTTGCACATGATTCGAGGCATGTACGTTATACTTGAAGGCGCCCAAACAGGTCCAGCCTGCAGGTCCATCTTTGCACATGTGCTTATGATTCTCAAATCGATGTCGCGCAGGTTGATCAGTCTCAACCCAAAGCTCAATGTGGCGTGGCGCATTGGTAATCTTTCTCGCTGGTGCCATTTCCATGGGCAGGTGCTCAATGGTTATCTGATTTGGAAAGACGGGACGGGACATTACGACAGTGAGCTGTGCTTGGCCGTTCAAGGGGGGTGCTGGAGCAGAGCACCAGCAATCACCAGGCTCCTCCCACCTGCTCAGTGCTGCTTTGGGTGGATTGCGTGGAGAGATCAGCGCCATTCTTCGAGAAAACTTGGAGAGAAGGGTGGGATTGTCCAAGTAAGTAGCAGACGTCAGACTGGGCTCAATCAGAGCACCGAATCCAGGGGAAAAATAGTTTGGCTTGCGGAGGTTGATTTCATAGTTGGCAAGTAAATTGCTTTGAGCAAGGGATTGTAGCCGGATGGATTCGATCATAGCCTTCCGAGCTTCTGTTTGAGCGACGGCCTTGATCTGGCTGGCTTGACCTTTGATAGTCTCAAAAATCTTTTGGTCAATTTGCGTGGATATGCTGTTGTATTGATCTCGAATCATATCCATGAGCTCTTGTCGGGATACTGCTACTGGGTGGGTGTCATTCTCATTGGTCGACAGAGTAACACCAAGTATTTTCCGAAGTTTATCTTTGTTATCTTCGAGAAATTCGGCCCACACTGCGTTGTTGCTTGAGGACTTGGCTTTGTCCATCAAAGCGTTCCAGAAATCTTCTGTAATCTCGCGCCTGCCGCCTGGAAGCTGCCGAACGACTACAAACTCGGGCAATTGGTCGTTCAAACCTGTGATGGTAGTATGCATATCACCAATGCGGTCGTCCAGGCTATCGTAGAGTTGTTGCATGCGCAGCCAAAGGGCTTGGTTGTTGTCGACGTTGGCCCCAAATTTGATGTCACTAGCCAGCTTTTGGTTTTGGGTGTTGCCTCCATCAGGCATAATCCAGCTCGCGAGATCAGCCTTTGACTGAGAAATACGTGCATGAAGAGCACTGGCGATACCCATTTGTGATGAGGGGTTTTGGGTATGCGAGGAAGGAGAAGTAGGCAAGATGAGAATCAAGAAGGTCATAGTGATCAATCCCCAAAAAGCCCACATGATAATACGCTTCCAAGGCCATTCCATGTCATCCACATGGCCAGGCTGAACGGTACCAAGCCATTCGGTAACTGATTTTGGATGATGCTGTTCTGCGGTAGCATGGCCGCGCGATCTAGGTGATCTTGCACGCTGTAGGGGAGCTTGCTCCGGCAAAGCCACATCATTTGCAGTGGGGCCGACAGCAGGTTCATGTAGCTGAGCAGCTTGCAAGGCTTGTTGATCTGGGGCCGATCGGGCATCTGCCTCATCCTGAGACTGGGGAATTCCTTGAACTCTCAATTGAGTACGACGAGTCATGTTTTTCTGCCAAAGCGGCAGTCCCGTGGCAGCTTCGGACGAGGCGCGGGATGATTGTTGACGCATCGGTCGAGGCAACATACCGGCCTCGTGGCCTAGACCAAAAGATTTCGAAGTATTACCGATTGATAAATCAAGGCCATCGTCACTTGGGGCAACTGCCTCACTGTTCAGGAATGATAGACCAGGGCCCTGTCGAGAGTCTGGTCTTTGATCGATGAGTGGCGAGCGTCGAGCTGCGTGGCCGTCAATCGAGCTGCCCATACGAGGGGTTTCAGCGCCAAGTTCATCCATATCATCCAATTCCGACTCTTCATCGTCGCGAGCGACAGCATCACCGCGCTGGTTCTGGAATGCTTGGGCGAAGCCAGTAGCTGAGACTGAGATTTCCTCGGCAGCGCCTACACGGCCACTTGCACCGTAGGCGTTGGACTTGCGTGGCTTGACTTTGGTTAAAGGACCTTTCTTGCGTTGCCTTGTCCCACCAGTGGTGACGTTAGTTAGCACAGACTGTCCAGTAACTGAACCAGCTTGCGAAAGTCGGGCGGAACGACGTGGGGTGGGCGCGCCAGTTGGTGCAATTTGAGACATTTCGAGAGTGAATTGAGTGAAATAAACCAGTATTTCAGCAGGTGCAAGTATGTGTGTGAAGTGGAATACAAGAAGTTGATGATTATGGTGTTGCGGATAGCTTCGAGATGTCAGTTGGATGCTTGAGGAAATTGAAAGATAATGTAAGAAGGGAAGAGAAAGGCGAAGAGTAGCGTTGGAAAAGTATGGCTATCGTAGCGGGACTCGACAATAGCTACTGAATAGCGAGACTCGACAATAGCAACCGAATAGCGCCGCTAGTGGGGAAAGATGAAACAATACCGAGAGGCGGGGTGAGCAGCACGCGCGCGCAACAGGCGTTGGACTCAGTGAAAGTGAAAGCCGAAAGCGCGAAGCGTATGCAGTAGCCTTGTTCAAAGTCGCAGTCGGCAGGGATAGAGGTTTCTCATACTTACATTAATATTAATGTCTTGTCCTTATCGTTGGATATTTGCTGATATGGATGGCCGTTTCAGGAGGTCTGCTGTTTGGCGTCCACACTGTAGACAATCGTGTTGTGTCGGTGAAGGGTCTTTGTCACAAGATTCGTAAACACGTGGAAAAGTTTCGCGCGTCGCGAAAGACAGCGCTGTATACTACAGTCGCACCAAGGAAAATATGTATCGTTGGAAGGTTACTCGAGATTCAGCCCGTGGCCATCTTCCACTATGCGATGCGACACTCTCAACGCGTAGGAATGACAAAAGTCGCGGGTTCAATGGAGCGAAGTTGGATCTTTAAAGAAGACGCGCTTTGACAGGGTTAAAACACAACTACCATCCGCATGGGGCAGTTTTAGCGAACCCGATGCTGTTAACAATGATCAGCAACATCAAAGAACAGAACTATGGACACGACTCGTTCCTTGCAAAATGTGCCACGTTTAGCCGGTACCAAGTACTGCAGTTATAAAGTAGATGATTCGCCTTGAACTCAAACATGGGTGATGCATGGCCCGGCTCCACAGAATGCCGGAACGGAAATGCTTGATTTGACGCAACCTCTGCTGGTACCCACGATGCAGTCATTATGTGCAACTAGCATGCAATGACAACCAATTGTTAAACCAGTGTCTGAGACCAGTCATTCTCCATAGAAACAGTTGTGACGTTGGGTGTGAGATGGGATTCGTTGACATTTCACAGCACTCTTGCATCATGCAAGCAAACTTTTCGACGTCGAAGCGCGAAGAAGACCTGGGCCAGTTGGCATAGCCTGTTACTGATTCATAGAATGTTATAACAATAACAGACAAAGGTCGCATGCATACCGAGGCAGACAAAGGCCAGATGTGGAGTCGAGCACTGTATTCCATAAACGGAAATGCATCCGCGTTCCCAGGCACGCAAGGCCAGGTACACCGCCCTATGTTGCTAGTGCGGGCGTATGCATATGTGACCACACTTCGTACTTTGCTTCTCTTGTTGCCATACCTTGCATCTCTGCAACACTTTGCCCTCAATTAACGCATAACGTCAGACGTATAAAAAGGCCGTTACTTTCTTCTATTGAATCACACTCCAAGTAAACCTTTACATTCGACCCCAATAATTCAAGATGGTGGTTGGTTCAGTCCTTGTCACTGGGTAAAGCTTGCCCCTCCACCCCTCGTTCATGCTACGCTCATCAGCTTCATTCTTTTGCAACTTCCAAAGGTAGCGAAATATCTGACTCTTTGCAGTGGCACTGGCTATATCGGCTCATTCACAGCGCTTGCTCTTCTTGAAGCTGACTATAAGGTTGTCATTGTTGACAATTTGTACAATTCGTCGCCCGAGGTCATCAATCGCATTGAACTCATTTGCGGCAAGCGGCCTTCATTTTACCAATGCGACATCACAGATGAGGCTGCACTGGACAAGGTGTTTGCTGAGAACCCAGATATTGACAACGTCATTCATTTCGCTGCGCTCAAGGTGAGACTCGTGGCCTGTTAAGGGCGCATCAGAATCTAATCAAGGACACTTTGGCCTGACAGTGCAACAGGCTGTCGGCGAGTCTGGCGAGATTCCACTCACGTATTATCGTGTGAATGTCGGCGGTTCCGTTGCATTGTTATCTTCTATGCTGAAGCATGATGTAACGAACATTGTCTTCTCTTCCTCTGCAACCGTTTATGGTGACGCCACACGATTCGAGAATATGATACCGATCCCCGAGCACTGTCCGATTGGGCCTACCAACGTCTATGGCCGCACAAAGTCGACCGTCGAGAGCATCATAACCGATACTATCGACGCACAGCGCACCAAGGCTAAAAAGGAAGGCCGAGAGATGGATGGCAAGAAATGGAACGCTGCATTGTTGCGGTACTTCAACCCTGCCGGTTCTCATCCTTCAGGAATCATGGGAGAAAACCCCTTGGGTATCCCGTATAATCTGCTCCCACTGCTTGCACAAGTTGCCATTGGCAAGCGCGAAAAGCTTCTCGTCTACGGTGATGATTACAAATCAAAAGACGGGACCGCGATTCGCGATTACATCCATGTCCTCGACCTTGCTCGAGGCCATTTGCAGGCACTCAACTATCTCCGTGAGCGACAGCCTGGTGTGAAAGCCTGGAATCTGGGTAGCGGACGTGGTTCCACCGTTTTTGAAATGATCAAAGCCTTCCAGAACGTCGTGGGACGCGACCTCAAGTACGAGGTCGCAGCGAGGCGGCATGGCGATGTGCTCGATTTGACAGCAAATCCATCACTTGCAAATAAAGAGTTGAACTGGAAGACCGAGCTGACACTTGAGGATGCATGTGCGGATTTGTGGAAGTGGACCAAGAACAACCCTGAGGGTTATGGACAAGACCCTCCTAAGGAATTTGTAGATGCCTTGAAAAACAAAGCCTGAGTAAGAGATCAGAGGTAGTATGGGCAGTATACAAAGGACGGTACCGCCTAGAGATGGCTTCACTTTGCTGGAGCAAAAGCATTGGTCATAGATTTCATCACATATCACATCAGTAATGCATGCTCGAACGAATTTGACAACATCGAATAGCTGCCTCGAGATCCTTGTGAATTGCCCTGCATGTATCTAGCGGTATCCAAATTAATTGGATATTGAATAGTTTCATTTATTTACGGGTCTATCGCACAACCGCGCCCTTGAGAGTTGGGATGCCACACAAACCATCCTTTGTCCTCAGTTTTGCAACACCCGTCTTTTTATCAGCACCATCACCTGCCAGCTGTGGAACAGCGCCCACATCGAAGCCTACTTCAAGGTCATCTGTCGTTGTGAAACCAGGCTGCATGGTTTCCCAAATCTTCTTCTTGGGATTTAAGACGCCCTCTGGCTCGCCTTCCCAGCCCTCAAAGTAGACCCTGTCGCCTGCTTTGGCACTTTCAGGAGGGTTTACCAACTCCACGGGACCTTTGTGTGCATCTTCACC
Source organism: Shiraia sp. slf14 (assembly GCA_000498155.1). Taxonomy (NCBI): domain Eukaryota; kingdom Fungi; phylum Ascomycota; class Dothideomycetes; order Pleosporales; family Shiraiaceae; genus Shiraia; species Shiraia sp. slf14. The sequence continues at coordinate 26,146 of AXZN01000062.1, forward strand.
TTCGACCACCCTTGGCGATGCAGCCAAAACCATGGCACAAGACTTGACACCACGCATGGTCACAGGCTTGAGGTTGCAGACTGCGATGATCTTACGATTCTGCATCTCAGCGAGGGGAATGAGACCATTGAGACCCGAACAGACAGTGCGAACGACTTGACCTTCGTACTCGGAAGTATTATCCGTACCAGGAGCATCGCCGCATGCAATAGTAGAGACAAAGAGGGAGTCGGCATTAGGATGGGTTTCTGCCTTGAGAATGTGGCCGACCCGGAGATCAATGAGAGCAGGAGAAAGGGGCTTTTCTGGTGCTGGGCTGTGATTTTGTCAACACCTTGTAATTGAGGGAAACTGTGCATTGTACGTCGACTTACGCTTTTTGTGGCTTTGGTTGCTTTTCCTTCTTTTCCTTCTTTTCTCGTTTCTGGGTTGGAGCACCATCTGGAGGTCCTCCGGGAGCTGAGGTCCCGGCAACAGCCTCTCCTGCAGCCTGTACCAGTCCCTTGGCTTTCTCCTTTTTGCTCTTTCCACCTTGGCCACCTTGAGCACTTGGTTGCTCACCCGCCGCAGCCGTTGAAGTGGCACCAGCTGCAGCTGCAGCAGCGGCCTCTTTCTCCTTCTTTTTGCGCTCTTTCTCAGCCTTTGCATCAACCGGTTTGATCTTGAAAATGACGCTGTTCAGGTCAATGTTGACCTTCTGATCCAACTTCAAGCCAAACACGGGCGAGTTCTGAACGAAATCGATATGGCGCACGATGTGGTGGTAGCCTTTCTCGCCAGTTCTCTCCTCACCACTCCATTGGGCCACAACGGGAGCGAGCTTTTGGTACATGGCAATGTCGGCGACTGAGGGCTTCGCGCCGAGGAGTGTGGTGCGGCTGGAGAGGTGTGTATTCAGCGATGACAAGCGCTCAGCAGACTTGGCAGAGTCCTCGGAGGGGGATGCAATGTGAGAGACGGTCACGAGCCATTGGTTGAGATCGGCTTTGTCTGCATCGGTGTATGTGGTTTCAGGGAAGAGGGCCTGTGAAGCCTTGACGGCATCGGCCTCGCGTGAGGCATTGTTGGGCGCGTGGGTGGCGAGGAAAGTGAGTAGGGTCTCGTCGAGGGTGGTGTTTGCCATTGTGGGCGAGAATGTGCGCTGGGAGAAGTTGATAGCAAGCGGTCGTAGTGGGGTAAAGAAGTCGAGGTTGGCGAGGGGCAAGACAGGCGCGGTGGACAAGGCCTGCAGACGGCTTGGAGCGGTCAGAGGGCGTAGGACTGGTTGGGAGTGTTGGGCAAGCCTCAATCGAAGCGGTCGGGTTCGAGCAAGAAGACGGGGCGCGGCGAAGGGGGAGCTGTGGAGGTGCATTGCTCGGCACGTGAGTCAGATGCAGGTCCGCCAAAATATTATCATGCTGCATGGCGGGGCATCGTCACTCTCCCAGAGCACAGGCCAGGCCAGTTGAGCCTCGAACGCGTCCCAAGCGCGCACCTGAAGCGGCCGTGGATGGGGCCCTGTCTTCTCCTGTCTTCTCCAGCGGGAGCAGTGCAAGACATGCTCATGCCTGCCGCCTAGCATGTCGAGAGCACGGTAGACAGCACCCGCCATGACACCGTGTTGTATGCTGTGTGCTGGTGTGTGCTGGATGCTGCCTATGCCTCTGCCTCTGCCTCTGCCTCTGCCTCTGCCTCTGCCTCTGCCTCTGCCTCCCCGCCCCTTCTCTCTCGCGCAGACTCGCTCGTCACCTCCTCCCTCATTGCCCAAAAGCACAACACTACCTCTGCCCCTCGCACGATTGCTCCATACCTTGACACCTTGACCCGCTCTCCCATCCAGCAGCCAGCTCCGCCATGTCTGCTTCCAACTCACCCGATGTCCCGCCTGGCAAGAAGAGATTTGTGCCTTTGGGTACGTGGGGTATTCCTGGCATGACGCCAGTGGAGATCAAACAGCTGATGCGCAGCTCATGGCAGAGAACAACCCAGAGGTCATGTCCTCGCTAGTGCACAGGCTTGGCTTGTCCCCAAACCTCGCTTTCCATGATGTCTTTAGCATCGATGAGCCAGAGCTGCTCGCCTTCGTGCCTCGTCCTGCCCATGCCCTCCTTTTGGTCTTTCCTGTGAGTGAGACATACGAAAAGTTCCGCATTCAGGAAGACAAGGACCAGCCCGAGTATCAGGGCCATGGCCCAAACGAGGAGGTGGTTTGGTATAAGCAGACAATTGGCAATGCCTGTGGCTTGATCGGTTTGTTACATGGTGTTTCCAACGGCGCCGCACGCTCCCATATCGGTACGTTGTAACGCCTGTGTCAAGCGGAGATTGCAATCACTTGGAATCTAATGCAAAATACAGATGTAAACTCGAGCTTGGCCAAGTTGCTGAGTGATGCCATCCCATTAAAACCAGTCGAGCGAGCTGACCTGCTCTACGAATCAGAAGCCCTTGAGAGCGCGCACCAAGCCGCTGCCAGTGGTGGAGATACGAATGCTCCTGCAGCTGAAGACAATGTAGACCTTCACTACGTCTGCTTTGTAAAGTCGCAAAACAACAACTTGTGGGAATTGGACGGTCGCCGCAAAGGTCCTCTCAACCGCGGCGAACTCGCGCCAGATGAGGATGTACTCAGTGATAAAGCTCTTGATCTTGGTGTGCGTAGCTTTCTCCGACGCGAGGCAGCAGCCGGGGGAGGGGACCTGCGTTTCAGTTTGATCACGCTTGCTGAATCACTGGATTAAGACCTCCTGGACAGTACCGTATAACAGCATTGTAATGAACTTAATGTCACAACTTCAGGCATTCGAATGCCACCGGAACATCGCCTATATTCCATCATACTGCGTGAATATAACCTTGCTGACAATTAAGTGTCATGATAAAGATATATCAAAACACCATGTGACTGGGTTGTTGCTGTGACGAAGGAGTGCTTTGGGCAATCTCGATCTCAGTGCACTAAGTACGCGATCTGGATATTCTGGATAGCATCCCTAAAACAAAAGATGAATGGAAAAGTGGCCAGTATGCAAAGCGGGCATGTACTTTTCCAGGTACTGCGACAGAATTCTCACGTCTCAGTGAGTTGTGTTGTCCTCGGAACCGGTCACGATTGTCTCGCCTGCGTTCAGAATTTGGTTCTTGATCGTACTTCAAACAGCACCGGGTTGTTCTGGTTACATTTCGCACTCACATTTCCTCATGCCAACGACTGAATTTAATCAATAAGTTACATGACCGCTCTACCTCAATATTCGACGTCAGACACTAGCCCACCCGCACCTTGGCTCTTATAGTGACGATGAAAGATTACATACTCTTGATATTGGCCTTTCAATTCTCTTTCGTATACGCGTTGTCTACAGGACAGCAAAGCCCTGATTCCGCATACTTTTCTACAAAACCGCGCGATTTACAACAAACAAGGCAGGCCCGAATCGCGGCATTAAGTTGCTCTAGTCTTGGTGTAGTTGCTTCGCTTGTTGCCTTTTATTGGTTTTACAGGATGGACAAGCTCTTTCGGCATCGGTAAAAGCCCTACCTGCAGTACAGGACTTTACAATTTCACTGACAGTGTGGCAAGGCTGATCATGATATTGGTATATGGCGATTTTATGAGAAGTGCTTGGTACTTCGTTTTTGCTATATACGCTCTTGTTACGGGCAGTGTTAAAACGCAATCTAAATTCTGCCAATCAAGCGGATTCTTCATCATGTATGCCACAGAAACCAGTGGTAAGTCAACATAAACTTTAGTTTAACCTCTCGAACTAATGCAAGCCTAGATTTTGCCGTCCTTGCTATAGCGGTACATAGTGCCCTCCAAGTATTTCGCCCAGCGAATCGCCATAGTAAGTCGGATGGATTACATCGCTATCGTTACTACGTTTATACTGTAGCTCTGGTTCTTCCCGGTATGATGGCCGGCCTTGCATTCGTCAATCCTGGATGGGCCTATCTGTCTCAAGGTGCATTTTGCACTCTTCCAATCCGTCCTTTTTGGTACCTCTTGGCTCTGGCCTGGATACCCCGGTATCTGATTGCATTGACAATTATCAGTCTTGCAATTGCTATTTACGCACATGTCGGCTTTGAGTTTCGCTCATACGCAAATACTCACGAGAGCTTCAAGACTCCTATTACCACGACTAATTCGAGATCATCGCATTTTGACAGAGATACAAGAGCATCCGTTACAACTCAAAAACCAACCACAAACGGAACGGGCGCAGGATTGCGATCATATGCTTTGAGAAACGAGGTATCTCCGCCTCCACGCAGAGCATCAGCCACTACTTTTGATAGCGATAACATCGTTATGATTCAGGCGAATACTAGCACTGAAGGCAGCACGCAAGCTCTACCAGTAATTTCGCTTGATAGCCCTGGGGATGCGATGTTTGCCAACCGACCACCTCTTTTCGTAATTCCATCAGGTTTTGCAATTAAACCATCCACAGGGCGCGAACCTTCCTTGCCCCGGCATAACAGTATACAACCAGGCATAGACGCTCTCGCCACCAAGAATGCATCACCATTTGATTGTTTACAGGAATCAGCATCTTCTCGAGAGCCTTCGCCCATGTCACATGCACAAAGGCACATGGCGCACCAGCGCTACCGCATTCACCGCCAATTGCGTCTCATGTTTATATATCCAATCGTGTATACGCTGATGTGGGTTATGCCTTTCATTCACCACTGTCTTCAGTACAATAATTATTTTGCGGCTCACCCAATATGGTTCATCCGACTCGGCGCCACAATTTGTATGACGTCTATGGGTTTCGTTGATTGCCTCATATTCTCAGCACGCGAAAAGCCATGGCGAAAGATGCAAACAAGTGGCGGGACTGTATGGGGATCTTTGGCTGTATGGCGAAGTTCGCGACCTAGTAATGCAGGACTCTCTCCAATGCCAACAGAAAGAGACCAAGAAAACAGAACGCTCGAAAGGAGTATGACCGAAAGTGCAGGAGGCTCGCGCATTGCCAGGATTAGAGGTAGTGTAAGAAGATCTTTCTGCCCAACGAAATAAGCACATACGCTGACTCCGTATTCACTCTATCAGGTCAGGACCAGCGCCAGTGACGATTTTACGAGAATGGCAGCAGACCAGGCTAAAACGAGGTTGGAAATGGAAAAAATTGAACGACTAGCAGCACTTCAAGCAAAGAACAAACGAGAATGTGATTTAAAGGAACAAGACGAAGATTGTCCCAGGCACATGTGCGAGCACCACAGTAATTAGGGCCCTGGCGAAATTCCGTTTGACGACGCAGAATCAGTTCAAGGAGATTGGAATGCCTGTAGAACCAGGAAAATAAACCGCAAAATTCTTTGCACTGACTTCATGAAAGATGAGGTTCACAACAGGTTTCTTCAAGCCTCCCAGCTGAGGGTTTATCAATGAGTACCTTTGCTGGTAATCGTTTGAAGTACAACCCATTCGGTAGCTTCGCGTTTAATCAAAAATCTTCCATCTTGACGTCCTGCTTTTGTTTGAGTGGCAAATACACCTTCGTCCATAAGTCGCTCCTCTCGCCCAGATGATATGTTAGACTTGCTTTTTCCATACCATCATTTGCTCCACCTGACATGGTCTCGAGCTGCGAGATAATATTTTCTAAACCTAATGCTTTCCCAGTAGCCTGTGTATTGCCAGCTTCCAGGGCAACATGAACAATATGGATATGAAAGTGATAATAAGTTGGTTGGTCTATAGAATCGGGCGCCATTAGTTTCTGACAAAATATGTCTATAGTGCATGACCTACAGTGTACATAAAGCTTGAGTTGATCGCGTTCAATGTCGGGATACAAATTGATAGTTGCTTGGATCATTTTCTCTCGCATGTGATTCAACCATTCAACATGAGTCTTTTTCAGATCTCGTACACTCCATATATCCCTTCTTTCCACGAGACCCAAGAGATGCAGCGATGCCATTGTCTTTCGGTCCCAGTTGAGATCCGGAAGGAGTAGAAATCCCTCTTCACCCGTTTCACGGTACATGACATCTTCTTGCTCAGTGCGGCCTTCAATGATATTGAACACCCAGTTCAATGCACCTTTTTCTCTCTGTCGCTGCATATACGGTCGCACATAGCTAGCGTAGACCTCGGGAGTTTCCGTTACCACTCGCAGACCCTGAGCCTCATATTTGCTGATGTGTTTTTGTGTGCAAGGATAGATCAAATTTATTTTGAAGTCCGGAGGTGATTGCCCAGCCTGATCGAAAGAGTTGGCATTACTGTTGGCAAGGAACCAGGCATAAATGTCATTTGCGCCAAGATTCTTGATGCGCGTTAGAGAAGTAGAGAAACTGTCCAAAATGCCTGGACATGTATCAAAGGCTGCTCGCTCTGCAACCAAGAGTGCCTGTTGCCCATGGATTGTACCGAGAAGGGAAATACGACGGCCAGCTTGGTCTGAATTGAGCAGGCGGGTGAGGCGGAAATCAGGTATGAGGGCTTCTGCTCTGGCGGCGACTTCTGGAGGGGTTGTAGAAGTCATTGTGGTAACCAAATTGATAGGATGAAGTTGGAAGTACTGCTTAAACCCCCAAATTAGTCACAGATTGCTTGTACTGGCCGTTCTCATAGCTAATGTTATAGGCACGATGCGCGCTGAGATTTACACAAGTTCAGACATAAACAACAAAAGATTAAACAGCTTCAAATTCCCTTAACAGGGCTCCATTCCGAGTATGAGCTATCAAGCGAGGCGTGGACAACATTGGCGCCAGCAAGTATCTATGCATGTGTAGAGGAATTGGTGAATGTTGACTATTACAAAATCACTTACAAGATCAAGGATCAAGGTACCTGTGTTAAGGAAAGCACGGGCCGAGTGAAGAGCAGGAAAAGACGACACAAGTACAAGATACATGGGGTGATCACATGCTCACGTGTCAAAATTCTAACTAGCGTGTCTCCTGGACAACCATGCATCTTCGCCAAGGCTATGACGCCAACTACTCCTAGCACACCTCACGTTGCCTCTCAGCCCCATCACCACAGACACAGCCCTTGTATTCCGAGCTTTTCTAGCACCCATCGACTGCAAATTTTTGACAATGCCACCCAAGCGACAAAGTTCGGCGCTTGCAAACAAGTCGCAACAGTCGACTTTAGCTTTTCACGGAGCTTCCAATAAAGTCATCAAGGCTGGCGCAAGAACGCAAAGCATAAAGAAGAATCTTGCGATAGATGCATCAACAAAAGCCCCTACAAAGCCGGATATTGTTGATATTACCGACAAGCCTGATGTTTCCGGAGAGATTGATGAACAGAGTAAAGAGGAAGCCCAAGTGCGACAGGCAGAGACTGCCCCAGAAGATGACGAAGCCCGGCAAATATCAGAGGCTGCAATCAAGGAGTACTGGGAGACAAAAGAGAAGCAACGCATGGCACCTAGAGTACACCAACAAGACGTGAGCTTGCACGAAAAGATTCTCCGGGAATTTGACATGAGCAGTCACTTTGGCGTAAGCTTACCCCGTGCCTGCAGGGTTCATGGTGTCCAAAACTGGGGTAGAACTAACTTTATTGTGTATCTTGTAGCCCTCGACAGGAATCACTCGTATCAAGCGCTGGAAGCGTGCGCACCAGCTGGGGCTTGACCCACCGATTGAAGTTCTTGCAGTACTTTTGGAGGACATGTCTGCTACGGACGGAGCTCCGACAATGCAGAAATCACGTGTAGATGAGCTGTTGAGCTCCAAGATTGAAAGTGACGCGAGCTGAGGGAAGCAAGGCGACGGCAATTGGGTAGGCAGGCGCACAGGCGCATGCGAAAGAGGCGGGTTCGATCAAAAGGTCATGTCGGGGAACTGTTTTGGGTAGACATGTTGGAGTCTGGGACTTGTGGGTTGGTGGTTTCATTGCCTGCGGGTACGCTTGCAGGGGGAAGGGGGGAGGGCGGGGTGGGGTGGGGATGCAGCATTGCAGGCGATGCTTGGTAAACCACGATCTACCTGGGTATTTGCTGGGGCACACGAGCAGGCAAGACGTTGGCCGGGACAGGTCAAAGGACAAGATAGACAGAGAAGACGTGGTAATAAAAGCCATGTTGATGACAGTGCGATGCATAGCGTATGTGGATGTGGAGGGGCAGAAGATGTTGAAGACTTGGCTATTGGCCGCCCAGTTCCGGCGGGTTATCACAGCAGGATCCGGCAGGGCGGACAAAGCACAACGCAGCAAGCAGCAAGCAGCATCGACCATGGTTCGATGGAGCTCTGGGCTTTATTCCTGGGTGGGTCTTTGTGGGTGTGTGGCGAATGGCTGGTGGAGCGCGACAGGTGTGGGGTAGCCGAGAGAGAGAGAGAGAGAGAGAGGACAGCGCGGGTGCTGCTAGAGACGACAGTAGACAGTGGACGAGTCTGTGACAGCCCGCTTCCACGCTGCCGCCATTTGCATCCATGCCCATGTCCATGCCCATGTCCATGTCTATTGCTGCTGCAATGCGCTGTCTGGCCCTGCCATCCGTGCAGCGCTGTGTGGACAGCCGTGCAGGAGGCTTGCAGCAGGCCAACCACATGGGGACATGGCACGCCGCCTTGTCGAATGCTGCGAGCAAAGATAGCGGGGAACCACTAGCATGTGTGCATCGCATTCCCTAGCACCTAGCCCTTCCCTTCTGTGCAACCACCTTAATCCTCCGCCCAACGCCCATTGCCCGTTACCCATTGCCCCTCCATTCAGCCCTGGTCTTTCCTCCTTGCTCGCCTCAGACCAATTCTCCTTCACCACCACCTCCTCCTCCTCCTCCATCCTTTCATTCATTCTTCTTCTCTTCCTCCTCCTCTTTCAACAAGATGCTGAGTGCTCACGTCGCCACGCTTTAGACCTACTACCCCTCCCCCGCTTGCTCCTTCACTCATCTGCCCTTCTGTACTGCGCCAACTCCCTCCCCTCCATCCCGCTCATTCGACTCCCTTTGATCAATGGGAAAGTGCCGGCCAGTTTCCATTGCCTAAGGCCACTTCCAAACTTGACTTCCCCATCTGCCTCACAGTATGGCTGCAGCTGTGGCTAGAGTGCCAGCCATGTCGATTCGCTCCTCCACACCTCCACCCCACCTCTCGCTCAATACTTCATCTCGTGGTACTCCAGCTGCCATTCCTAACAAACACATTCCCGTGTGTTCGCCCGGTGGCCTTCCTGCTACGCCCCCAGCTTCCCCTCCTAGACAGGACAGCTTGCTCGAGACTTCATCCATCACCTATCCGCCAGACAAGTTTTGCTCTGAATACTCAAATGATCCGCCAGTATACACAATCACGGCAGATCGCCTGGCCGAGGCTTTGGAGCACATGGCAACTCAATCATTGCCAAATCCCGAGCAAGTGTTTCCGTGGATGCATGGCCTACACCCTGAAAACCAGATTCAGAATGCCTTCTTTTCCTCCCGCCGTAAGAGCGCTAGGAAAGTCCCGAGGTGTCTACGAGGTATCACTTTGGTCAAGACTGGAGGGAAACTGACTACGTCCAAGCTGAAAGGTGCAATTGCCCCAGAGGAGTTACTCGATTCGAAAACAGATGGCCCACCTACTTTCATCGAGTGTGACCCCAAAGATGGCTTTTCTGTGCGCAACTTCCAAATCCAGGCGTGCAAGCTAGCCATGGTGTCGGACATTGTTATTTATGGCGACCAGAAAACACATCCAAGCGACACAGTTGCTTTGGCACAGAAAATTTCACAGGCGCAAAGACAATACGAAACAAAACATGGGTCTCCACGTTGCTTGTATAACACGTTTATGCTCTCTGATTCCTTTAGTCTTGTGCAAGAAAAATACCCCGATTTGGTCGCAATAGACCACGCTGCAACCATCACAGGCAACGTAGTCGATTTCTTCTATTGGGAGCGATACGAGATGTGCGCCATGTCAAAAGCATCCGAGATCAGCAGCAACGTGTTTCTTGGACCTACGCCTGATTCTGGAGCACACCCCGAGTGCCTTGGTGAAGAGGGTTTCGATATGCTTATCGAAGCAACTGACCTTGCCCATGTACCAGAGTCACGCTCTCTACGAGCCCTACGAATGGGTCTAGAGAAGGCGAACCGCAAGTGTGCGCTGCATATGGAATTTCCTTCTTCAGGCAGCATCATGCCTCCTACGTGGTCACATAGTGAGGTAGATGGCTTGATGAATATGTGCAAGTGGATGTACGACCTGGCGAATCCACATGAAGCGAAACGATCCAAGAGGAGACGAAGCGAGGATGACGACGATGAAGCCATTGAATTGGATGATATTCCTGCTCCGCGAAAGTTTCTCATTCATTGCACAGATGGTTATACTGAGACGACTTTGTTGGCGTTGGCATATTTCATGTACGCAGAAGGCCTTCCTGTACACGACGCCTGGGTCAAGTTGCATCGTGACAAAGGCCGTAACTTCTTTGCTTATCCATCCGACGTTGCACTTTTGACTGCTATACAACCCCGCATTCTTCAAGAGTCGCCTCGATTCACGCAGAGCATATTCCATCTTTCCGAGCCTCAATGGCTGTCGAAGATTGATGGCAGTTTACCCAGCAGGATCTTGCCATATATGTACCTTGGAAACTTGGGACATGCAAACAATCCAGAATTACTTCGTGAACTTGGTATCACTCGCATTTTGAGCGTCGGGGAGTCACTTTCCTGGCCAGATGATGTCACCAAACGGCTCAATTGGCCGAGTGAGAACTTTTTGATGGTCGACCGCGTCCAGGACAATGGTGTCGATCCCCTTTGGGGCGAATTCGAGCGTTGCTTGAAATTCATCGGTAAGGCTTTTGATCACCCATATTGCAGTACATTAGGTTTAATCCAAGCATAGAGAAAGGCAAAGCCGATGGAGGAGCTACACTGGTGCACTGCCGGGTAGGTGTATCTCGTTCCGCAACGATCTGCATTGCGGAAGTGATGAACGAATTGGGGCTATCTTTCCCCCGAGCATAGTAAGTAAAGATTGTCCAAGTTTAGGACGCGCCTTGGTAACCAAAATTTCCTTTAGCTGCTTTGTCCGAGCCAGGCGCTTGAATGTTATTATCCAACCTCACCTTCGATTTACATACGAACTTCTAAAATGGGAAGAGTTCCAGCGTCAGCGACGCAATGAACCTCTTCGCCGTGAACTTGAGTGGGCTACAGTTGCGCGCGAAATCGCTCTGATGAACAAGCCATATTCAAAATAAGCTATCCTCTCTGTTTCTTTCCATCCTCTTTAATCTTTCAGACATGATTTTACGACGATACGAATGCGCACTGTAAGATCCTGGAGAATTCGAGTGTCGACTTTTTTACGATTGAAGTCGGCTGATCTTCGTTGCCAACAAATCTCTGGCGTTGCGGGTTCTCTTTTTCGTTACGGTCACTTTCTTTTCGTATGAATGTGTCTATATGTTGGACTTGATTTTCGGTTCTCTTATTTTGCTGTCTCGCCGCTTTCGCAAGACTTCAGCCACACGGCTAGCTTGGTTGTACTAGATGCCTGTTCCACTGAGATGCTCATCTGGATGTCAAAAGGGCCTTCAGAACAGACTTGGCGGCATTGTCTACTATCGACTTTTCGCAATACGTGTATGACTCACTGCGTTGGTCAGGGAGAGGGTATAGTGCTGCTGTAACAAATGTTGGACCATGGCTCAGTCAAATGGTAATCTACTTCAGGGTGTTTAGGAGTATATGTTTGATTTTCATAATACTCTACCTTATTTGATAGGTCAGACGTGGTACACAAATTTGGGATCTTATATTTATGAGTATTGTTTTTTATTTTACTGTATACTTCTTACAGTCAATTTACCAATGCACCTATTTTGTGTGATATTTGAATGCGCTTTTAGTAGTTACCTACTTCCTGTTCTATGTGAATGTTACCGTCACCAACCCTTGACCAATTTCTGATAGCATTGATCACCTCTATCCAGCAATTATGCAACTCTTTTGAAAGTATGGTATGGAAAGAACGATAATGAAGCAACAATGTTTCACATGAGCAATTGGCAGCTACGCTGATGCCTCACCCCAAACCGCATCCCACCTCGCTTCATCTAACTCGACGGGACCTTGCCATTTACCGAATTTCGGTGGACCCGTACCCGGTTCGGGCAAACAAATCCAATCCCGTATGCAGCCAGGCACCTCTTGCTTGTTATGGCTAACACATAGTAATGCCTGATGTGGTTGCAAACCGGGCATGGCAATCTGTTGCTTTTGCGCCAATTCACTTTCCACTGGCCTGGGCCCAGTACTTGTGTATCGTAGGGACATAGATTGCCCATGCGACAAGAATAACAAACACTTGTCCCGTGCCAAGTCATCCATACCACTAAAAGCTTCGTCCAGAATCACAATATCAGGATTTCGGATCGTGCATCTCAGGAACAAAAGTACACGTTGTGCTGAGTATGACAATTCGCCAAACAGAGTATTCGATGCCCAATCTGAACCACCATCTGAATGTCCATTGGCATTTTTAAGTGGGTTCAGCTCGTCTTCGAACCATGTCAGACAGGCATCCACGCGTTTGGAGGATTCTTCGTTGAGTTGAGGCGCAGTGATTGGTGTATCGCTCCACGCACTCTCCAGGGCTCGTTTAACACTCAGATATTTGGGGAAGAAGGCATGTACCTCTGGAGAAGCATGACCCATGCGCGATTGTAGCTCGAAGATGGAAATGCCTATCTGACCTGGCTCTGGTAAACGCGAGCGCTGGAATAATTTGACTGGTTTAGAGTATGTCTGTGGATGATCGGAGGTAACCAGGGAGAGAAGTGTGGTTTTGCCAGACCCGTTAGCCCCAAATACACCCCAACGCTGACCGCGACGGATGGTCATATATAAACCATTTCTGGTGATGCCGTTGACATCTTGTTGCCAATCGCCGAGGACAGAGTTCGGGCCGTATGCAATACGCACGCCTTTCATCTCCACAACCGGCTCGCCAGTTGCAATTGAGCTTCGGTCAACCTTTTCGTAGCCATCACGACTGAGTTTTGTGAAGCCAATTGGCGAATCCGCCGCCTTGGTTGTTGTTGGGTCAGAGCTCTCATTTTCAAACAGATGTCGGCCAACTTTGTGAAGTTCAACAAGTCTGGGGTCCAAAAAATCTTCCTGTCTCCCTGACGCTTCAGCAGCATGATACTGCCGCCTCAAGTATGCAAGAACTTCTTCTCTGGGTCCCAAAGTATCTACTTTTGCGTCTTCGCCGACATATACAAGGTGCGTAATCCACTGTGGGATCCTATCTTGCGGTCTCAGACTAAGCACAATTCTTGGAGTATTTGCCTCTGCCAGACGATACAGTACGTTACTTATATGCTTGGTTACTATTGGGTCTAGTCCAATGAACGGTGCATCCAAGCATAGCACGAGAGGCTGCGTCAAGAGTGCTTTTCCTATTCTTGCTCGTCTGCTTTGACCATTACTTAGCATAGCAACGGGCTTGTCTAAAAACCTCTCAAGCTCGAGATCTTGCATGACACCCTGTACAAGTTTCTCGTCTTTCTTTTTGGCTCTTAGCTCCTCCTCGCCTGGGTTCAGCGTAACAATACCGGTCAGATAACGCTGAAGCGTAAAATCAGTCTCTTCTTTGAGTGATTCATATCGAGCGGACAAGTAGGCGCCACCAAAAGCCTTTCTTTCAGCATCGAAACCAACATACTCAATCGCATTTTCAGGAAATCGTAACCTGGGATTGTTTTGGGTTATCTCGGGCGATAAGAGATAAGGATAGGTCCGCGCTGTGGGTGGAAAGCAGAGCAATTGGCCTCGAATGACCTGTAAGAAAGCTGTCCGAATATCAGACGAAGGACTCAAAATGGCCCAGTGTTGATTTGGAACCGTAGACGAAGGTAACTCGAAGTTTAAGTTTGGGAACAGCGGGGGATTCGAAACAATATCCAGGCCAGAGGCTTCCTTGGAGGCGGGATGTTCACGATAAAACGTGCCATTGGTGATTTTAACGATGGGATCGTTACATAATTTCCGTGTAAAATGTAGTCGACCTGGTTTAGATGCTGCAAAGAATAGCACTTGCGTCCTCTGCATGGTGGCAACTTCAGTGCATTATCTAGCTCATGATGTTGCACCTTCTCTACAATCATGTTCTGCTGGCTAGTTAGGAGTCGACATCGCACGGAAAAGCAGCCGAATCCGCGGCGCGAAGCGAATGACGTCGGCTGGCTTTCTGCCGAGGTTCACTTTGCTTGATTTGGGCAACACAATCCTAACCTTCAACGCGAGCGAAGCTGGAGTATTTCGCATCCTTTTGCATATGGTTTAAGTGAACATGATCTCTGGTTTACAGCCGACACGGCCAAAGGTAAGCGCCATGTTTCTCCGTGCTTCTAACGAAAGCTAACGGAACAGATGTAGCCACCTCAGCAACAAGCAGTACTCAATTATACCCACCAGCAGCAACGCACTACGCATGCTACTTCTTCTGCTACTCAACCACTGAGCACTGCTCCTAAGTACCCCTCCGCAAACCCATCGCGACCGAGAAGCCAAATTGAAGCCATGCCCCCACAAAGACCAGCTCCGATACCCACTGTTTTCGACAGTGCCATACGACACCCAGTCTTTTTCACTGAGAACCTGAGGAAGCCTCCATTCCCTATCCCACAAATCGCTAGTCACGGTTGGAGCCCTGTTGCGAGTGGCTATATCATGGAACAGCAGAGAGCAATGCAAGCAAATCCAAGTACAAAATTGTAACGAAACACGAGGATAGACATATACATCAATGGTATTTGTACGTGTCCTAGTGACAAGAAATAGTCACAATGGAAGCTAGTGACGAGATGTGGCACCCACACATGTCGATTCAATTCAGAAGGCGTGGCCATGTTGCCATATCATTCAATGCATCATTGGACAAGACTGAATGAACATCTGAATTGCCTAGCTCGTGCATTATCTGCGCAGCGTCAAGCTACTGTAATGTCACAAGATTTATGATGCTTTTTATCTATTCCTTTTTATTACATGGTCTTGGAGGCATCTTTTTCTTCTTGAGAGTTCATGTCGGATTGAGTTAATGACCATGGCCGTCATCTTCACCACCCCCTCTTTCTTCTGGGTCCAGCTTAATCAGGGTATCGATGCGCATGATGGCTACGCATGCTTCTACAGCAGATTTCAACTGCTTCACCTTGCTCATACTTGGTTCAAGCACACCCGCCTTCAAGCAATCGTGTACTTTGCCGTTGGCCAGATCGAGTCCATAATTTTTGTAGTTCTTGGACTTTGCTAGTTGTTTCGCGTCCTGTGAGGAGGGATCCGAAGGATTCACGGTACGTTGTGACAGTGCATGTCGCGATCGTAAATTAGCGACCAGCTCTGTGGCATCTTTGGCAGCGTTGATAGCAAGGGTCTTTGGAATAGCGAGAAGAGATTGCGCAAATGCAGCTATGGCCAGTTGTTCCCGGGAGCCCTAATACCCTGTGTCAGCAACTAGTCAGATTGTGGTAAATAGCGTTCACTCACTACTGATGTGGCCCACTCTTCAAGATATATGTGAAGAGCAGTCTCAACAGCACCACCGCCTGGAACGATTCGACCACTCTCCAATGTCCGCTTAACTGCTGAGAGAGAGTCATGTACAGATCGCTCCATTTCGTCCAAAGCATAGTCATTAGCCCCACGCAGAATGATCGAAGCCGATGAAAAAGCCTTGGTGCCTTTGACTAGTATGCACTCATCATCCGAAATGCGCTCCTGAGCAACCTCTTCTGCCTGACCCAGATTTGATGCTTCGAATTTCTCGTCGCCATTGAGATCAGACAAGGTGCTGACTAGTGTGGCACCAGTTGCCTTTGCTATCCTTCGTAAATCTTCCTTTTTACATCTCCGAACAGCCATTGCGCCCTTTTCGACAAAGTGCTTCAAGCACAGGTCATCAATGCCTTTAGTTGTCAGGACAACATTAGCACCTGCTTTCAAAATCATGTCGATTCGTTCAGTGACAATGCCTGCCTCACGCTCGCGGATCTTCTCGAGCTGCTCTGGATCGTCAATGGTGATGTGTACGCCCAGCTTCATTCGCTCCTTTTGCAAGTTGATATCGAGACAGGCAATCTTAGCGTCTTTTATCCTCGTCTTCATAGCCTGAGAAGCGACTGTGCAATTGAGGGCGTAACCTTTGACCAGAGTGGACTGGGTAGCGCTCTGACCATGTGCTTTGAGAATGTTGACGGCTTTGACGGGATATTTGATTTCATTTTTATTGTTGGTCATCTTGACGGCCTGCATGGCATCTACAACCATGTTGGCAAAGAAATCCGAGTCGGAGCCAATGATTTTGCTTGACATGGATGTTTTGGCAATGTTGACGAGCGAGTCCCGGCCAAGTGCATCGACCTTTGTGCTGATATTCTCATTCATGTACTTGACAGCCTCGCGCAAGGCCAATCTGTACCCAGTGATGATGGTGGTGGGGTGGATCTTGTTCTTCATGAGCTCGTTCGCCCTCCGCAACAACTCTGCAGCTATTATGACAACCGAGGTGGTTCCGTCTCCAACCTCCTTGTCCTGCTGCTGAGCCAGGTCGACGAGGATTTTGCCCGCGGGGTGCTCAATGTCGAGCAGTGAGAGGATGGTGGCACCGTCGTTTGTCACAGTAACGTCACCAATATCATCGACCATCATCTTGTCGAGCCCCGAGGGCCCAAATGAAGATTTGACGACATTTGCGATTGCTTGGGTCGCCAGGACATTTTGGTCGCGAATGTCCTGTCCGCTGATCTTCTGGCCGCCGAGAACTGCGTCATGCTTGGTGGTTAGCGGATGGTGCGAGTGAGTGGTGGACTGCTGCCTTGGACCAAAACCTACACAGAGTTCCGCCGCTGCGAGATTGCTCAAAAATGCCGGCCATGTTGCGAGACGTCGTTGGCGGGTATGTTGCTCTGTTTGCATGTTTCTACAAAATCTACGCGGGATACAGCACCGCCGGCGAAAGGTAGCTCCGACGCGAGCCCCCTGTGCTGCATGACTCGCAACGACGGCCCTCTTGCACCTCACGCCCACCACGCATTGCATGCTTGTTCTCCAGAAGCTGCCCTGCCCTGTCTAGCCATCTACCGCGAGCATATATACACATCCGGACTGAGCCCTTCCACCAGGCAGTGTGCGCCTTGGATCTTTTCGCCAATTGTAGGTTCGCGCGCGCTGCTACCATTTCATGCCCCGCTAGCTACCCCGCCAAAAATGTTCCCAACCCTCATAGCAATTATCAGTCTTGTCTCAACCAGCTGTGCCCGCCTTGCTATATTGCGCTAACGCCCATTTTGTCTCTTGTCCTATAGGAAAGATATCAATCAGCATCTCTAGCCCATCCACTATGGCTGAAGCCTCTGCTGCCGATGCGCAGATGAAGAATCTCAGTCTCTCCGAAACGAAAAAGAGCAAGAAGGATGGTGCTCCCAAGACAGCCGCCAAGAAACCTCAACAGCAGAAAAAGAAGGTCAGAATGCCATTGAACCCCCCTTCTAGCTACTGTCCGAGAACTTACCCCTGTCATTCAGATCGAGGGCGCTGCACTGATTGGCATTGATGTAGCCAAGGAAAATGACCTGGGCGAATGGTACCAGCAAGTCATTACCAAGGGCCAAATGATTTCTTACTACGATGTACGTAATCTCCATACCCTTACAGCATGACATGTTGAACTAACCACCACGTTGTGCAGGTTGCGGGCTGGTATGCACACCACAACTTAGTCCCCCACCTCTATGCTAATTTCGCATCAGCTACATCCTAGAACCATCCTCGTATGCCATCTGGGAATCTATCAAAGCGTGGTTCGATGCCCAGATCAAGACACTCAAAGTCCGTAATGCATACTTCCCCATCTTCATCAGCGCAGACAATCTAGAGCGGGAAAAGGAGCATGTAGAGGGGTTCGCCGCTGAGGTTGCATGGGTGACCAAAGGTGGAAAATCGGACCTCGAGAAGCCCGTTGCTGTCCGCCCTACCTCAGAAACTGCCATGTATCCCTACTTTGCCCGCAAGATTCAGTCACATCGTGACTTGCCCTTGAAGTTGAATCAGTGGAATAACGTTGTTCGATGGGAGTTCAAGCGTAAGCCTTCCGACCCTTACAAATATGCGTCGCTCAAAGACTCTAGATCCCATGCCTTTCATCCGATCTCGCGAATTTCTCTGGCAAGAAGGTCACACTGCACATCTTACGCAGAAAGAAGCCAGTGATGAAGTTTTGCAGATTCTGGACTGGTACTCCGATGTTTATCAGAATCTGCTTGCTGTGCCTGTAGTAAAGGGCACCAAAACTGTCAACGAAAAGTTCCCCGGAGCTGACTACACAACAACCATTGAAGGTTTCATTCCTGCTACTGGTCGTGGTATTCAAGCCGCTACATCACATTGCCTGGGACAACACTTCTCAAAGATGTTCAACATAACAGTTGAAGATCCCAACGCCAAAGACGCTGGAAAATCCGAGCATGTCCACGTGTGGCAGAACTCGTGGGGTCTTACTACCCGGTCTATTGGCGTGATGATTCTGACCCATGGTGATAATCGCGGACTAGTTATACCTCCTCGGGTGGCAGAAATTCAGGTTGTTCTCATTCCCGTTGGAGTTACCGCAAAGTCAGTTGAGCCCGCTTTCAATAAGAATTTTGAAACTAATGAGCAACAGGATGTCAGCCGAGGATAAAGAAGCTTTGTACAGCAAGGTTAAGGATATTGCGAACGACCTTCGAGATGCTGGCGTTCGAGTTGAGACCGACTATCGCGAAGGCTACTCGCCTGGCTGGAAGTTCAATGACTGGGAACTCAAAGGCATCCCTCTACGAATCGAATTCGGACCCAAGGATGCTGAAAAGGGTGTTGTCACAACATCTCGGCGAGACATCAATGACAAGGATGCAGCACGCGGTACCATCAATGTGGCTGATCTTTCAAAGGAGGTGCCCAAGCTTCTTGAACAAATTCAGAAGGACATGTTCGACCGCGCCGACAAAGCTTTCCGCGAGCATAGGGTTCAGCTCACCAACTGGGATGACTTCGTGCCAACGCTGAACGGCAAAAATGTCGTTCTTGTCCCCCATTGCGAGGGCGAAAAGTGTGAGGACGAAGTCAAAGCCAAGAGCGCACGGACGGCTCTGGGTGATGGTGTGGCAGAGGATAAGCAGGCACCCGCCATGGGTGCAAAGAGCTTGTGTATCCCCTTCGATCAGCCCGAGGGAATTGAACTTGGCAAGACTAAGTGCATTAATCCTGATTGCACTACTCCTGCAAAGCAATGGGTCCTGTTTGGAAGGAGCTATTAGTCGAATGTCACTACTATTGATGCTCTTCCATTCTGTCAGCATTTCGTGCCCCTGGTGTTGAACGGTGGTGTTTAGGCGGTAGGTCACATGGGGATGGTAAGCCAATTGGCTGAGGTTCCGAGGGTCTTGACAGCATTTTCAGTAAATAGGATGCAAGAATCAAACTCGCCATTAATTAAACAATCATGCCATTTATGTAAGGGTAGATTGCTTGGCAATGGGGCACCCTACAGTCGACGTTACCAGGCAAACTCGTTGCAATGCCAAATGCTCTTGATTGTGTACCTTTGTACAGCTGGCCATCATTGTTGGGGCAAGCTGTAAGCTACAAAGAGATGAGCCACAATCTGGTGTTGAGATCAAACCCAAATCAGGCTGCGTGTTTTATGCTACAATTTATACAATCAAAGGACGAACAGCTGTTCTGAGAATCTGAGTGAGGCAGTCAGTGGATGTTCACACCATTCAAAAACACATGATTTTTCATGTTATAGTTTTAACATAGTGCGGTAGCTGCTGCGCGTGTTGAAGCTGCCACATCATTAATATATGATGTGGTCTGGGTGTTAGAGCAATCGTTGATATTTGGATCATAGCGCATGACTCGCCATCGCAGCTACTATATGGTACACTCAGCTAGTATCCATCTCGTCATCCTTCTTGTCCTTTTGAACTGTTTTCTTGACGCCTTCCAGGAATGCCTTTACTGCCTCACCGCCGCCTAGTGGCATGGCTCCACCTCTCATATACCCTCCGTTTTCGACATCAATACCTAGCCCTTGAGCGACAGTCGGCAGAGCACCGGTCCGAAGAGCTTCGGTTAAACTGCCCAGAGCGGCCCTCAACTGCGGTGCTCTTAAGATTCGCTTTAATACTTCAACTTTCTGCTCTTGATCTAGCGTCTGCATGGCCATCTGTGCCGTCTCGGAATTGGGATCAATTTGGTCCACATCCTCGACCTCAGCTTCTAGCAGAAATGGTGTAGTAGGAAGTTGGGCGCATAGCGTGTCGATGAGCTCTGGAGAGCCTTTATCAATTGTTGGTATCGTATGAGAAGGCCAAAGCAGGTCGAGAAGAGTTGTGAATGGATCAGAGGACCTGTCTTGAGAACTGGAGCTAACATTACCGCCCTTGAGAGAATCCATGAAATTTTGTACAATGGCAGATACATCGTTTCCAGAAGTAGCTCTGTATTCAACGGTTAGTTGAAATGATCGAGAGTAGTTAACATTGAAAAGGGGGAGAACAAAGGCAGGCGTCGTGGCGTGATGGGCTGAAGACTGGACTCGCGAAGATGCAATTTTTGTTTATTGGTACAATGAGCGGCCGAGCTCTTGGTGTCTTCCCTGAACGCCTTAAAATGGTAGGATATTCCCTGAAACTTTCAACGTGGTCTCATTGTGGTCCACAATAGCCGCTTGGATCCTTGTCGTGTAGTCGATCGCGCCACGACGCCCTTTGTGGTACAAATGAATAGGACCTACGCTCGGCCACCATCAGCCCCTCCTTCTCGCGACTCTTCACCCTCTTCTCTTACATCACCGCCTGTCGCGCCAGCTCCTGCCCCACCAGTGCTACCGTGGCGGTTCCTATTTGAAGAATGGTCTGTTCCCTCGACATCCTCCATTGTCTCGTCTTCGTCACCAGCAGCAGGATTCTGCACACTCGCAAGCTCGCCATGTACATCAATTTCCTCGCCATTGAGCAAAAGGTCGACAATTTGACCTATTTTAAGATCTCTCTCGCTGAACCAGCTTGCGTCACCACGTGAATGCTGTGACTTGGACTGCAACCAAAAGAGATACCGCTGTGAACTCGAATTAAATTTGAGGACAAAAACGCGACCGTCGGTGGGGGATTTAACGTTCTCCGAGTCCTCGACAGACTCCTTGCCAGTGTATGGCGTGAAAGATCCATCACCGGGAATCATGATGAGGTCGAGCTCAGACTGGTCGAGAGACTTGTCGCGGGGTCGCCAACAGAAGTGTACAAATTCTGTGCATGGTAAGCAGAGCCATGCCTATGCCAATAGGTACAACCAACCATCTTCTCCCTGGTACAGGTAAACATAGCCCGGTGTTCTGACCGGCTTGACCTTTTGCTGGGTGTCGCTTTCGCGCTGTCCGTGTCAGCTAGAATGGCCATGTCTCAGGACAGACGCTGCATACAGTAAGCTCGCACTGGCCGGCCTTGAACGTTATGAGGGGCTGGATGGACATGGTGATTGTGAGATTGCGGGTGGTTGGATGTGTGACGGTGTAGGTGTTTGTGGTGGAGCTGCTCGGAGCTAGGTAATAGCGGCGATGCGGCGGGATTACATGGGGCATCGCGCGCTGGCTCGCCCCGGAGCCGGAACAACTGTTCGGCGGTCTTGGCAGCGCGCACCACCGTACGAAATTCGCCTACCCGCGACGAATCCAACTAACTTCCAGGGCAACTGACGACAACCACATTTCGAAATGGCGGCCAACAAAGAGGAACAGAAACCCCAGAAGGCGAGCAAGTACTACCCGGCTGAGGACGTCGCCGTCCCCAGAAAGGTACGTTCAATTCCCGACATCACCACGACACACGGACAAGAGGAGGAGGAGGATATGGCCGACTATGAGTGCAACAACCGCCATGGCTGCGACTGTGCACGAAGAAGATGGAGTGCAACGTATCGAGTGAAGCCCTGCTAACTGCGACTCCAGGCTCGCAAGTCTGTCCGCCCTGCGAAGCCCCGTGCATCACTGCAACCCGGTACCGTCGTTATCCTCCTCGCTGGCCGTTTCCGCGGCAAGCGTGTCGTTCTCCTCAAGCACCTTCCCCAGGGTGTGCTTCTCGTCACCGGTCCTTTCAAAGTCAACGGCGTTCCCCTGCGAAGGGTAAATGCCCGCTATGTTATCGCTACCTCAACCAAGGTCGACATCAAGGGCATAGACGAGAAGGTTTTGGAGAAGGTTAGCGCGGATGGCTACTTCACCAAGGACAAGGCTACCCGCAAGCCTGGTGAGGATTCGTTCTTCAAGCAGGGCGAGAAGCCCGAGGTGTGTAGATCCGGCAACACCACTCCGTGTTTTTACTGACGTGCCCGATAGAAGAAGGAAACTTCCAAGGACCGTGTCGAGGACCAGAAGTCAGTCGACAAGGCGCTCCTTGCCACTATTAAGAAGGAGGCTCACTTGATCGACTACCTCGGTGCCAGCTTCAGCCTTCGCAGCTCAGACCGACCACACCAGATGGTATTCTAGACGTGGGGTTACGACGGGCTTTTGGCGTTCAGTGCATGGGATGAAAGCGACTTCGGCATGCTGAGCCGCAACAGCAGGACATAACGACCGCGTCGGCACGGCAGCCAATTTTTTTTTCATGGAGGGAACCGGTCTGCATTTACTATAAGACTTGTAACGAGCAAGCGAATCAAACGGTCCGAAAATGAAACATTTGGTCCTCGCTTGCGTGATGTCATGATTGGGCGTTTAACGGAGCATATTGTGGAATAGAGTACTGATGAGCGCGAATAGAAGCACGTTAAATGAAAAAGCTCCACCGAGCCTGCGATGAACGATCACACGCTATGTTAGGTATGAGATACAACGGCTTGCGTACATGCCAATCCGGACAAACGCCAAATATGTTTCCAATAAGCCTCGCCGAGTACACTACGTATAGATTGACATTGGCTTGAGCCCGCGCTTATTTCTTACCTCTGCTTTTCCGGGCCTTAGCTTTGAGTTTGCCTGCGAAGTCATTTGCCGCACACCCGGCGTTATCAATGGCTCTGCCCGCCTTTTCCTCCACATTGTGTTTCTCCATCTCTGCTTTGAGATCGTCCACAACATCCTTGCCCAATGTTGTGTTGTGCATCCAATCGAGCACACCCAAAGGTCCATAGTTGCCCTCGCCTTTGCTCATCATATGCGCCTCTGTCCTTCGTGCCATGCCTCTTAACATGATTGTGGAGGGCAAGACGTTGTAGCCCGAATAGACAAATGCTTCTTCGAGGCTAAATAAAACAACCAAGAATAGGTAGGTCAAAATGTGCATTCGTAAAGCAATGGCAGGTAGGTAGATGGGTAGGAAGCGATGCAACAAGTGGCAAACGGGATGGTCGTAATTAGCCACAAAAGAATAAGGGGTCTGAATACTGTGATGCCACTTCTGATGCCAATTGGCAAGTACGCCACCATGGGGTGAGTGTAGGAGGTGCGTGTGAATGTAATACTGGAGGATCTTCCAACGTGAGTAGAAAGTTAGCTGTGCAATGCCCTTCATTCATTTGCAGAGGATCGTGGTACAGCGACGTACATTTCGTGCCACAAGTCCGATAATGGCATGTTTAATCATAGTCCACGGATACGGCAAGTGGTTCAGTCCCCACCTGCTTCCCTTGATCTTCAGCAAGCTCCTCATGCGAAAGACATCGGTTACTAAGAACTCCATGGCGGCTTGTAACGCCACGGAGATGAGAACATTTGCAATACTCCACCCCACTACCCTCCACATCCTCCGCCTGCCGCCTTTTTGGTTCTGCGCTAGACCCCATTGGCCCTGTGATTTGAGCTCGACCGCCAGACTCGGCACGAGATTGTCAAAAGCTAGAAAGATGAAGGAAACCAGGACGTATAGGGCCAGTCGAAGGAACAATGGTGCAAACAACTCGAGTTGCAAAGGCGAATAGGTCGCAGCTATGGTCGTCCATGCCAGGCTGAGAAAGACAATGTTGAGAGATGTCGACCATGAACTTAGCATGGGAATCGCAAGGACAGAAGCTAGAGGAATGGTGAAAGGCGCCAGCAGTGATGCAAGAGACATGGATGATACGGAGGCTTGGGCTGTTTCGATCAGATATGTCACGATTGCCTTGAATCTGGGATAGTTCGCGAGATAGATCAAGTAGGCGGGTTTTTCTGTAGTCAAACAAGTATAAGCGTGAGCATGAGCGGTTGTGTCGTGCAGTAGTGTATTGTCGCGATAAAGTCGGGTCTCGGTTGAATGCATGGTTATGGAGTATGCGACACACAATGACGTAAGGTAGCAGGCAACCTGATTTCCGCACACTCACGGAATCTCATCGCACCGGATTTTGCCACACGGTAAACATGCCAGCCAGTACAGTACGTGTGTCGGTGGCTTGCTCTTGTGGCTGCACTATGCTCGCCGGCATCATGGAAATCGAGGTGTGCTGCTTCCCCATCTTTTAGTTTGGGTGGGCGTGTCCGCAGAAGATGACACCGGCCGCGGAGAGTAGGCGAACCACGAAACCAACACGACGTTGTGCAATAATGGAAAGAAATTAAAATTTGATATCAAGATATTAAGATTTCAATGAAGGGTATCTAAATCGACCATCTAACAATAGTACAAGTTGGTGTCGCTAAAACGAAATATGTTTTGAGTTGATACAAGCTTTGGTCAAGCTTTCTTCCCCGCATCAGCCTGCACGGTCTCGACGACCTCGACGCTCGCAGGTTCCACACTTCCGCCTTCGAGATGCTCATCCTTCTTTTGCTCGGCTAATTTCTTCTTTTGACTCTGCCACATGCTGTAGAAATTCTTGGCTCCCCACAACTGTGCAGCGCTGAAGACGGCATGCAGGATCGGTGTGACAATTTTGAAAGGCAGTGTCCATCGATACCACAGAGAGCCAAAGAGATACATGACTACAATGGTCTCGATAATCGTTCCGCACAGGCAGGAAATGCATGCTGTGCGCATCACCTTGACCAGGAAAGCATGGTCAGTGTTGCGGACGCGGTACAAGATGATGGCGACGTGGGGCCAGAATTCGGCAACCAGATCAAAGGCACCTGTTGGGGGTGTCTGGTTAGCGAATGGCAAAATTTGGTTTGACTGGAATGTAGCTTGACATACCCCACACAAAGCAAAGAATGAACTCGATCGTGGCATCCTTTTCATGCTCCCAATTAAGACTAATTGCCACAGAGCTTTGCGCAATGACAATGGCACCAACGTGATGTGCAACAGCCACAGGTGATAACTTGGCACGATAGAGAAGTTCAAAGGCATACATGGCGATGAACATTTGATTGACAACGATGAGGACTGCAGTGGCATTAGATTGTTGGACTAGGAGCGGAGTGCAGGTATTGCAAGGTGGGGAAACGAACCGTCGCCCAGAGTGATGACACTTGAGCCAGCAAATTTGTCGTGGAATCTGCCTTTACCAAAAGCCACGGAGATAAAAGGATAAGCACCAAAGAGAAGCATGATGATTTTTGCACAGCCGGCTATGTGGTGGTTGACAAAGCCTCTCCGGTTGATGTCGCTGAGGCTTGTGTATTTCTCGCCATAGCATTTTCGCAGGAGGAAGGCCTCGAACAGATAGTAGCGGACGAAGAAGTAGATGACGAGTTGGATGGTGAGGATGAGACCGGCATAGGGGGCGAGGATGGAAATGGGTTCATTGACGAGTTCAGCGACATGAGGGCGATGAGGGGGCCTGTGGTGGATTTCTCTGGGGAGCAGCATGGCGGTGGAATACAGGGAGGTTGACGTTTGGCGTTGGCGTTGGCGTTGGCGTTGACAATGGAAAGGAAAAGGAAAAGCACCGGGTCGATGGAGAGTAGTGGGAGTGGTTATAACTGTGTCACAAGTCGGCGTGACTGTGGGCAAAAGGGGGATGGTCGGTGGTTACAGGTGGGTTGGGACGTTGGGAACCCTCAATTGCGATACGACTGCAAACGGCGATGGTTTGCAACCGGTACGAACGCCCTGCAAAGGACGAAACAACAAAAGGAGAGGACGAGGGGTCTACAAAGCAACGAGGCGTGGGCTGCGGCTTTTATTGCAGCTGGACTTGAGGGCTTTGGGCTTACGAGCTCACTGGCCTTTTTTAAGAATGCTGGGACCTAAGCTTTTTGCGGACGGCCTTGGTCTCCTTAGCAGCGGCGCACGGCGAGCATGCTGACCAGTCTCGACTGAGGTCCAGACATAGGACATGGCGCACTTTGCAGCGCGCAGTGCAGCGTGCACCGCGTACACTGCAATTACAAAAGTCCCACGTGGGACCTGCGTACGTGAACAATACCGCGCCATGGGTGGGTTGCCAATCACAGGCGGGGGAGAGGCTGCGCGACGCCCAATAGCCTCAGCATTAGCCACGGACTTAACAAGGGGGATCTGGACACTCGACAACTGCGCCTCGCTGTTGCTAGCGGGCGACTGGCCCAGGGTTGAGCTCGACACCATCCGCCCTCGAGTTTAACGTCGGCCTTGATCGCTGCACGCCAGAGGCAAAGTCGCCCAACGCCGTGTACCCTAGCAACGCCCTCGCCCGTTGTTGCTTAACAAATCAAGCCTCTGCTCCGTTGCGGACCCCAGACACCTCGAGTAATGCACCTCTTTCCCCGCGTTTCTGGCCACTGCTGCCCTTCCTTCTCTTGCTTCTCTTGCTCGGTAGACGCCTCGATGGGGAGTCATGTATGGCTTGTTCTTAGCTTGGATCGCGTGCTTCTACACAATCGCAACCTAGGCGTACTCGTTCCCCCCTAGTAGGCGGGCCAGGCAGGTTCACATGCACGCTCGGGACCTGCAAGCAGATGGCGGCTCTCCCGTCTTCTGTATAGTAGGAGTAAGAAGCACCGTGTCGATGCTTGGTATCAGGACCGAAGACTCTTGGACTGTGTCTTGGTAGAGGACCTATACTTCTACACAATGTACATGCCGACCGTCTGGCTGGGTATCTTGGAATACTGCGAGGCCTAGAGCGCTGCAAGCTCCACTTTAGACGAGGCAACATGGCCAGACAACCGTCTCTGTCTGCCTCGAGTCGACGCATTGCCATGTAGAACCGACTGGGCTCTTGGCAACCCGTCTGCTCATGGCTTAGGGTACTGTACTCTGCTGGCTCTTCTCGGTACTGGCCCATGGCGACGCATTTCTAGTCCAGCCTTGGCAGAGCATGATCAATCGATGTTTGCAGTGTGCTAGGACATGGGCAGCGGTTATGGCGTGCACGTGGGGTGAAGGCAAAGGCCCTAACTGCCGTGGGTAGACGGTGAAGGAGCCACAAGTTCGAGGCCCGAGCTGGGTGTAGATGATTCACTTCCTGTTCCAAACAGGCCCAACACGGCATCTTCTCATGCGACCTTGGTGGTGACGATGCATATGGGAAAGCGACATGCCCATGTGCCTCGCAAGGGAAGCGTCCAGGCCGAGAACAGAAAGCTTGGGAGCACTCTCGCTACCGTGGATGTCGAAACCACGATGCGTGCTTTGTAGATGGTACATCCACCTCCATGACGAGTATACCGGTGTAGGCATACTGTACGAAACAACAATGATCCCCAGTCTTGTCATGGCTCGTCTACCATGATTGTGGGAATGACCACATCCTTTGCGTTGCTCCCAGGTGGTGATATGGTAGGCGTGGCTCGCCAAAGGAATGTACTAGGCCCTTTGAAGCTACGCCGGAGATGGCTTAGTGCGAGATGGATTGGGCAAATCCGCACGCTCACCTTCACCACAACAGCGATGAGCAATGACAGTGTATACTGTGGAGGTGAATACACCATCCATGGTTGGCACGGATTGGTGGCTGGCCGTTTGGGGCTTGCCAGATACATAGTAAGCCGCCACGATTTGCGGCTGGGTTTGTGGCACGGCGGGAATAAGCACACAGACTAGCAACTTTGCAAAACGGGCATCCTATTTTTTTGGCGCTGGTTCATCACTGCACGGCTGACTGTGAAGCTCCGTCTGCTTCGTGTTGGAGGTGCATGGTGACGACGACGATGACGACCAAAACCCCGGGCTGGTAGGCGGGCGCGAAATGAGAGCGGCACAAAACCTCCCGTGGGTCTAGCGAATGTCGTAAATGCAGGATGAGGCAGATCCCTCAACCAGAGGAATAGGACGAAGCGCCGGGAGATTGACCGAGCGAGGATAATACCGCAAAAGCTCCGAGCAAGGGGGCGGCCCCTGAAAGCCGGGCTCGAGTATAAATGTGCATGAGGGCGTGCCACACTTTATTTTGCCTGCTGTCGATCGTTCAGTCGCGCCTTGACTCTTGCCTATAGAAGGAGAATGTAGAGGACAGTACGGAGTACTATGTAGAGTATGGGAGAGCCATAGCCAAGTACCAAGTGCCTAAGCAGGGATGATGGGGGGAGGTAGAAGCTGTTTCATGGGTCTTGCTCAGCACGTGACCTCTGGTTTGGTCAGACTAATGAGTAGGTTGGAGATGGGCATAGCAGGGCGCCTGAGACGAGCGACAAAGCACAGAAACAGAAACAGAAACAATGATAGGGCAGGCCATGCGTGCGGATTGGCAGACGGGCGCTACTCGAGACGTTTCAGCATCAACGGTTCGATAGGCAAAAGGGGTCGTGCAAGAGAAAGTGTGAAAGCTTATATACAAGGCTTCGGATGGGTGCGGCTCGTGTGGGGCCCATGTGCCCTGGCCCCCCCTGCATGAGCCCAGCGAGAAGTGCTGGGCGACGGCCATG
Organism: Shiraia sp. slf14; assembly: GCA_000498155.1. Lineage (NCBI taxonomy): Eukaryota > Fungi > Ascomycota > Dothideomycetes > Pleosporales > Shiraiaceae > Shiraia > Shiraia sp. slf14. The sequence continues at coordinate 54,871 of AXZN01000062.1, forward strand.
GGCGTTGGTGGTTGGGTGACTTCTCATAACGAGGACGAGGGCGAGGACGACGAGGAGCATCCAAGTTGACGAGAGAGAGTGTGTGTGGGTGTGTGACAGTGAATGAGTGGCCATGGCCATGGGTGGACAGATGGAAGGACGTGTGCAAGGGCAAGCTACCTACTGACTTACTTACTTACTGACCTCTCACCTCTCTCCCTATTCCCTATTCGCTACTGCCTTCCCTAATTAAACAAACCTCAGCCTCGTTTCCACACTGTGACTTGCACCTTGGGTGTCCTGTGTCTGCTGGCTGGTGGACAAGCACGTCTCTCCGCTCTGCTGTCTTGCTGTTTGGTTTCTCTTCTTCTTGCAACCCTCGCTGGCTGTTTGTTTGTTTGTTTTCTGCCATTGACTTACTTACTCGTCCTCCTGCCACCATCCATAGTCAACGTCCCTCCTGGATCGACGCCACAGGAGAGCCTTGGGCGTGCATCCGCCGCGGTTCTGCATCGCGCATCGCGCATCGCGCATCGTGCACCTGCATTCGGCTGGGCTATGCACTGATCAACCGCCATGACTGCGCGCGCTCTCCATCGTCCACAGCCAGCACAGCCAGCATGCAAGAGTGACATGCGAGCTGCTGCACGCCTCGCAGACATGGACGACGCCGTTGCTGCTGCTCCCGCGATCCAGACTTCGCGTTCGCGACGGCGCACTTCGCTCCCGTCGTCTGTCAAGGCCACTACCGACTCGCGCCAGAAGAAGCCATTGCCTGGCCTTCCTTCTGCTTCTTCTTCTTCGCCGCCGCCATCCTCGTCGTCAACTCCCTCGGCCAACTACGTGCGCTCCCAGGTCGCCTCGCCCGAAGTCATCTCCTCGCTCATCGACCAGCTGTCTGCCATCTCCGTGTCCGCCAACGACCACTTTGAGAATCTGCTCGTGGGCTACAGCAACGCCCTGCCCACCTCGCATCCCCCCAGCCTCCGCTCCCACTCGGCCAGCACTTCGCTCACCGCAGCCCACGATGCGACCACGGCCCCCTACGCCAGAGACTTGACCGACGCCTACCAGGACGACGCCTGCGAGCCCCCCGTCATCCGCACCGCGAAGCCCCCCTCGGGTCTGTCCCCCCTGACGGCCCCCAAGAAGAGAGACAAGCCGCACTCACTCAGCAGCTACATGGGCCGTAACAGCTGCAGCTCTGTATCCATCCATTCTGCCCATTCTGCCCACTCGGTCACCAGCTTCGGCGCTATCAGCATTGAGGCCGCTCCGCTTAGCAAGCCCCCTCTCGCCAGCGAGCGCTCGTCGGTCGAGAGCAAGAGGAGCGCAAAGGGCCACAAGAGCCTCATGTACATGAGCTCTCGCGAGCGTCTGCGCCTCAAGGAGACGGAGCGCAAGCGCCACACCACCCAGATGCCCCTCGACGACGCCCCCGCGTCCGACGACTCGCCGCGGAAGAACCCTCCACCCTTGTTTCCCTACGAAGACACCATCAAGGAGGAGCCCACATCCCGCGACGAGAATAAGCCTTTTGCCGCCGAGGCCTCGCGCTTCGTCGCCCGTTACTCGGAGCGAAGTCGCAGTCCACGTCGCCTGCGCCTCAACTTGGTCGATGGGCCTGGCTCAGAAAGTGCCTCGGAAGGCCACGCCATTCCTGAGCGCGCCTCGTCTTTGCGACACACGGGCAGCCCGGCGCGCAAGAGCAAAAAGAGCAAAAGTAGTCGGGGCAGTGACCAACCTGACTTGCCCAAGACAACAACTCCGGTGGCAGCAGCTGCGGCGACAGGCACAACCAAGATGCCTTCCGCGCAAGATCAACCCCCTCAAAACGATGCAGAATCCCTCATGAAGGAGAAGCTCCTAATGGAACTTGAGCAAGAGGAAAACGAAGTCGCCCAAAGGATTCGCCAACTTCGGGAGCAGAAAATGCGAAGAGACTTGTTAGCCACCAAGCAGCTACCTGTCGAGGACAATGCGGGGGCATGTCCCCCTCTTCCCACTATGCCTGGTGTTTCAGTCGACCCCAGCCCTCAACCCTCCCCGACCTCAACTGTGTCAAGCGCGTCAGGCAGACGAGTGCAGGACTCGACTAAAGCGCGAAAAGTCCTTGGGATTTCCATGCACAGCGCCACGGCTACAGCTGCAGATCCGGTAGTAGCGGCAGAAAAGCAAACAGGACTCTTATTGCCAAGCAAGGCCGACATTCACGACCTTGATGATGCTAAAGTCATGGTAATGCCCCAGACGCGGGCCTTACGCCACTCACGACACAGGAGCTTGACGCTGAATGACGGTGAGGATCTTACCCCGCTTCCCATTAATTACGCTCTCGCTCTGCAAAAGGCTGAAGAAGAGTCTCCACCGACCCCTGGCTTTCCTCCCTTATGCGCCAAATCGCCTTCAGTGCCCGGCATCGGTGTCGCATCTGCCAAAGAAGGCGAGGCCAGCCATTCTGTACCTCGGCGCGCAAGTTCTGTAACAGCAGCCGGACGTCCTGCTAATGCGCGTAGAGCCACGAGCTCTGGCTTCGTGGATAGCATCAAAGGACACAAACACTCTTCGAGTGTTACCTCAGACAGCGCGGTGAGCGTCATGTCTTCCATGTTTCATTCAGCAAGTGAGGAGGGCATAGATCGTCACAGATCTATGGTTGTTGCATTACCGCCATCCAACAGCCTTCAACTTCAGCGTCGCCGAACCTTCAACAAGAAACGATGGTCCCACCCGGATTTGCCAGCCAAGGCAGAGAAGGCGCACAATGACAAGATTGACAAGGCCGAGGCATCAACTGCAACAACAGGAGCAGTACAAAAGCCTACCCATTCAGTAACGGAGGAGCGCCCAACAAGTGCCGATTCGATCGATATCGAAGTCGACAATTACTTGAATTCCCCACGTCTCTCCCAAAAGATTCGACATCCTCAAACAGGAAGAGTCATCTCTTTCTCCGAAGTGGGTGATCCAGATGGATTTGCTGTCTTTGTATGCGTGGGCATGGGCTTAACGAGATATGTCATGGCTTTCTACGATCAACTCGCTGCTACGTTAAAACTGCGATTGATCACCCCAGATCGACCTGGAATCGGAGGCAGTCAAGTCGACCCAAATGGCACCCCTCTTAGTTGGCCTGGTAAGTCCACAATATACCTTGAATCGATTTATCGTCATGCATGTATCCGACCGACTAACAACATTTGTAGATGATGTGCTCGTAATCTGTCAGGCTCTGAAAATCACCAAATTCTCCATACTTGCACATTCAGCAGGGGCTGTTTACGCCCTGGCAACCTCACTACGGATGCCACAGCACATCCGCGGGCGGGTGCATCTCCTTGCACCATGGATTCCGCCATCTCAAATGGCACCTATTGGCATCAGCCAAGACTCGCCGCCTACCCAACAACTACCTAGATCTCAGCGCTTTCTTCGTGCCCTTCCCCCATCTCTCCTGAAAGTCGCCAACTCGACCTTTCTCAGCGCAACTAGTGCAAGTCTTCAACGTACAGGACCCAAAAACTCGCCAAAGACGCGGCGGAAAAGCATTCATCCACAGCCAGTCGACACTCAACCATCCCGTCCCTCATTGAAGGACAATCGCCGCGAGTCGATGATGATGATGGACCAAGTCTTGCCCAATGCAAGCTCATTGACCTTGAACCCTACAGATCCCAACTACGAGGATCAACAACGCATGCGTGAAGCCCTTACCCAGGCCGAACGACAGCGCCAGCACGAATTCGATGAACGCCTGACCTTTGCGATCTGGGACCGCGCTACTACACACGCGAACCCGGCCACTGATCTGATAGTCTGTCTCGAGACGAAACAAGCTATCGGCTTTCGCTACGAAGATATCAATCGCCCAGTCGTGATTCACCATGGCAGCAAGGATTCGCGCGTACCCGTCGATAATGTACGATGGCTTGGCAAGCTCATGCGAAAGTGTGAGGTTCGCATTCTGGAGGGCGAGCAACACGGCTTGATGGCTAGTGCCCAGGTGATGGGCAACGTCTTGACCGAAATGGCCTCTGACTGGGAAGACTGGACGGCTGTTGTTCAGGGTAAAGGCGATCATCGCTCGCTTTCCCGGAAACGCACTGCAGAGAGATTGAGAAGTGCAATGTCATGAGACCACGCACGTTTGACAACGCGATGGTTCATGATTGTGATCTCGCTTGCCATCATGCACTCATTTAGTTGACGAAACTTGTCCTTGTTCATTTCCAGCCAAATAACGACAGCCAAGCCCATTACATATAACAAGCGGTTGTGAGCGTTTGCTTGTTTGAGCTTTTCATATTATTCACGAGCAAACACCTAGGCATACCGCGACACGATTTAAAGCCATGCAACTACGCATTTGGAACCTTTTCCCAAGAGTACGAACAAATACCCCCGTTTTCAACTTATTCTTTAACTATACTTGCATTACTTACATATTTCTTTTAATCTCATTGTAAGACCATATAATCTTGTTTGTATTGCTTTTGTGTCTTCGGCTTGACCTATTATACCCATGGTGGAATTTCTGTTCCTCCTTCTTTATCGGCACAAGCCTGGTGTTTGCTGGTGTAGTATTGCTTGAGATTGCGAAGATGAGGGAGCGAAAGACTGGGTTGCATGGCTCGGAGCTGAGGTAGAAAGGCCAAGGGGACAGGAGTTGGCATCGTTGGTGGGTGGTACTTGTAGAACGGTCCATAATGATAGATTGTTTACATAGCAAACTATTTCTGTCCGATTGAAACTTTACGTGGATCTATTGTAGAAAAATAAACTATCACAAGTATAAGCAGTTCACCTTGATTTCTAATGACAAATCTGATCATAACGTATACGCTGCAGCCCCCTTGCCGAACAGCAAGTGTGGTTTCCGTTGGGCAAGATCCAAAATGGTCTGACTAAAGACGCTGTTGGCCCACGCAAACCAACTACGCGTGTATGTCTGGGCGTAGTCCACATTTACGCTCTCATGAATCAGTCCGTTTCTGCTCACATTCTTCACAGCATTCAGACAAGTGGTAATTTCTTGGTCATCGTCGCTGGTCATAGCTTGAACAAGCACACTCATGGGCCAAGCATTCTTCAAGCCGACGTGAGGACCCCCGATTCCGCTGAACTCATCTCCAGTCAGATAATAAGGATTGCCGGATTTCTCGAGTATCATTTTGCGCGTGTTTTGGTAGATTTGATTCTTGGTGTCTGTGAAGCCGAGTAAAGGAAGGGCAAGGAGAGAGGGTAGATTGGCATCGTCCATGAGGATATGCGAACCATAGCCATCGACTTCAAAAGCAAAGACTTCCCCGTGCTTCTTGTGCATTACGACGCCATGCTCCCATACGCCCTTTTCAATCGTGTCGCCCCATTCGTGTACTTGTTGTGCAATGTTCTTCTTCCCAGCTGCCTTCAGGATCCGTGCTGTACGTTTGAGCTCAACGCTTATCATGGCGTTGGCAGGTATGAGAAAGCCAAGGATAGTAGTATCGTCACTCGGCCGGAATGCACTGCGAACAAGGCCTGTCCCGTAATTCAAAGGGTTTCCAATGCCACTCAAACCGAGGGTCTCGGTGCCGATATTAGTTTGGCGCTGAAACGTGTATTCGTTGCCTTGATACGACCCTGTTTTCTCATTGAAAGTGCTCTTGGATTGTTCCGTAAGGACATTGAGTAATGTATCAAGAGCAAGGAGCCAACGGCTATTGAGAAACTCGGTGGACCCAGTATGATTGTGGAATTGATTTGAGAGCGACAAAAAGTGGGCAAGTGAGTCCAATTCGTACTTGCATTCGAATACAAACGACTCTTCGTAGATGGGATGCACATTGTCACCATCGCCTTGGAAGGTCGGGCTCAGTCCACTTGGTGGTGGAGGCTGGAAAGCGTTACAATACGGCGACCCGATGACATACTCAGCTTGCGTGTTGATTGCTCCTAGAATTAGCTTATGGATAGACTTGTCCTTCTTCGCTAATAGCTGGTATTGTGCGAGTTGATTCGTCGAGTCACGTAACCATTCAGCATTGATGTCACCTGTAACAATGAAGCTCTGGGGTCCTTTCCAAGCAGCATCCTCCCAGGACTTTTTGGAAAATTTGTGCTTTGCTGTTTCGTCGACGTGCCATCGGACTGTTGTGTCCAGAGTATTAGGAAATGCGTTCTCAAAGAGGCGCGCAAGATCCTTGTCGAGCAGCTTGTCGTTCATGTGTTGTATGACCTGTTCCACGAGGGGCGATTCGAATGTCCGGCAGTACTTTGACGGTCTTTGAAACGGCAGTTCAAGTGGGCCTTTACTATAAGGTGTGCTGCGTGCCTGGGTCAGCGCCAAGGTGGGAACAATTGCAGCGACATACCTACTGATGCCGCATAGCATAGTGTTTGTAGTCTGGGCACGCGGCCTTGTATTTCAGTGGGTCAATTGCATCCTTCAAAGGCTCCTGCACGCCATCGGCATTGGCTCTGACAGGACCCAAGTTTTGGAAGAGCAACGCCCCAAGGGAGAGGATGGCTGAGGATGGTTTCAACATAATGGTCACGCTCGAGAGAGCACCTATCGTTTACTGGGAAGTAATCAACAAGGTCATTACGGTACGTCGACCTGCTCAGCCAGTCCGAAGCATACTGGGCTGTTGACAAGGTGGCATGTAGTAGCAAGGGCATGGGCGAACACCGCAAACCGACCAATGAGCACGCAGTCCGGCCGAGATGGTCCATGCTCAAGCTCATTTCTGCACTGATTGCGCTTGCACCCTCTCACCCTTACCTCGACGTCCTGCTGTGCGGGGCTTCTCCGAACACGCCCATATTCAACATCGACTCCCGCCTCACTCTCCATGTGCAGTTGCCATGATATCCCTTCCTGGTCTTAATCTGGCCTCGCAGCCTGCGGAAGCCCCAAGTGTCATTGCTTCCAACATCACTCGAACCCAGGACCTCACAGCCAACACCGAATACCGCTTCGAAGTCGGCTTCTCGCAAACCATCTCCATCAAGCTCCAGTCTGGTACTGCCGAGTTTTTTGGCACTGAGCTCGCGCCAGCTACAACTTATATCTTCCAAGGCACAAAAGGAGCCATTTTTACTTGGCATGGCTGCACACTCGACATTGGAGGCCAGGTCGAGTCCGACTATGTTGCCGAAGAAACGCCCATGATGAGCTATGCCAATTTGCATTTCGCCCTAGAGTCGTTGCGTGATCAAAGTGTGCCCGGTGGAAGCGCAGAAGTAGGCCCAAGGGTATTGGTCGTGGGACCGGAGAATTCAGGAAAGACATCATTAGTCAAGATATTGACTTCATACGCAATAAAGAGCGGAAGGCAACCTATGGTGGTGAATCTAGACCCGCGCCAAGGCATGTTGAGCGTACCTGGGTCGTTTTCTGCTGCCGCATACTCTTCAATAGTAGATATGGAGGAAGGCTGGGGCAGCAGTCCCATATCAGGCCCAAGTCCCATACCTGTAAAAATGCCATTAGTCTACCATTACGGGCTCAAAGACCCCGAGGAGAGCAAGATATTCAAACCACTTGTTACTCGAATGGCCCTGGCTGTTACAAGCAGACTGGAGGAAGACCAATTGAGCAAGCAGGCAGGCTTCATCATCGATAGCTCAGGCGCCATCAGCCAAGGGAAAAACGGTGTCTACGACAACATAGAACATATAGTCTCCGAATTTTCTGGTGCGTGTGATGTTTTGATATCCTTGTCTTCATTCTCGTCCCCTTTTGTTATTACAACGCCCCTGCGCAAGCCGTATGCACCCGTCAACATTCACGATGGTTTCAAGATGAAGTCATTGGCGGGTGTGGTAGTCTGCATGCTCAACAAACATTTCATTGCAACTGCTGTGAGAATCTCTACTGACCTAGTGCACAGTGAATGTTCTGGTAACACTCGGGTCTGAGAGGCTCTACTCGGACCTTGCTCGTAAATTATCGAATCGCGACCCTTCGGAGACCGTGACCGTCATACGACTCGACAAATCGGGTGGTTGTGTCGATCGAAGCGAAGAATATATGAAAACACTTCGACATGCGCAAATACGAGAGTATTTTTTCGGGCATGGCGAAAACACCCTGGCTCCAAGTAGTCAAGCAAGCGATTTTGGAGATATGAACATTTTTAAGATTGTGGAAGGTAAGGACAAGCCATGTCAAGCTCTACGACTTGCAGGCGCTGACAGCTTGATAGCCCCAGTTCACTCAGAGTACCGCTCCGGCGATGCCGACGAATACGACCCAACAGCAAACGGATCGAATTCAATCTATGAATGCATCCCACCATCACTGGCGATCCAGAATTCATTAGTCGCCATTACAACAGCCTCTCCAACCGACTCACAAGAAGTCATCCGCGATTCGAGTGTCAAAGGATACATTTATGTAGCTGATATTGACGATGTAAAAAGAAAAGTTCGGTTGCTAAGTCCGCAGCCAGGCATGATTCCGGGAAATGCAATGGTTCTAGGCCCTTGGCCAGAGGATGTACCAGGCTTGGTGGGTTAGGAGATCAACAAAACAAATAGCTTGGAGGGAATTCTACCCAATGGAAATATTTGAATCATATGAACGAGAGAAGTCACGTTAAAAAGATATACGTGGCGTCGCATCTCACTTTTGCTATACTTGCTATGTTGTCTTATCAAAAAGTGAAGGTAACTCCACCACAGTATCAGCTCATTCGTCAGCGGCATCAACCTCCTTCTCTGTCTTGTCTAACAGCTCTTTGAGGATCTTGGCTGTACTTCTCATACCTTGCAGAGCATTCTCATCAGGCCCTTGACCCGGTGTCCATGTAGCATGAGCAAAGTCGATCAATTTGACTTCTGCTAACCTGGGCAGAGCCTCATCATCGTCGGCCCCTTCCTCCGGATGTACAGATCTCAAGAATTGCTTGGTTTTTCCGTACTCTTCTACATCGCCCTCATAGACCAAGAGTATGCTAGCGCTGTACATCCTGCTCTCTTTGCTCTCAAAAACCTCAATGATATCCTTGACTTCGCCTAAGAAATAAGCTAGGACTTCGCGTGCTCGTTCCAACTCGGCCTGTGATTTGGCTGCAGGGAAGATGTATGAGACGAAGCCATCTTGAACGTCCGCGGCACTGAATTTGCGACCGTACATCTTATTGAAGACCCAGTAACCTCCATCAGGGTCCGATTGGACAAAGTCTTTCAACGGCTCAGGGACTTCAGGTGTTGACGAACCCTTGTAAGTTCTCATGCCAGCTATCCTAAATCCGAGGCTTCCGCTTGTTGTCTCCGCACTGACCTTGTCGAGGCGTGCCCTCTTCTCTGGCTTTGCGGCCTCATCCCACAATTGCGCACCAAGTTTCAGGTCTAGCACATTGGGCTTCTTAAATCCATGCGTGATGTTTTCGAGTACGATGTGAAGCTCTGTGGCGAGTTTTTTGCCGTGCAGTCGTTCTACAGTACCATCTGCGGTTGCGACAGTTCCGCTATCAACAGCCTCTGCCGAAACCTCGTCTGCGGATAAGGACAACTGGCCCATGTATGTGGGTAAATGCAGGCTGAGATCAGGATGCGATGCGGCTACAGACTCATAGAAGGAAATTTCGGCAGCGGTACATGGTTTTATGACTACTGCACCAGACTCATCGCTGAGGACACCCTCACTGAAGAGGTTAGCCATATGTTAACAATGACAGTGCATTGTTGACGCGCGGGGAGTACTTGCTGTCCAGCAGCTGCATTGCCAAAGCTCTGTAACTTGGAAGGGTCGAAGTTTTTGGTAGACATTGCATGCGACTTCAGAGAGCCTCTGAGCTGGTTTTTTCACAGCAACAATGTTTGTCCGTGTGCTTATGAGGAAGATTCAGAAGAAGGACTTGCGGTATTGATAGTGGGGAGCTGACACAAACCCCACCAAACAAGTATCTCAGGGTCTAGACTGAGTCAGATACGATTTCTCCAACGACACACATGATTCAGAACATAGATCAATATATGAGCCCCGAACAGGCCATTTATAAACTGACAGGAAAATACTAGTGGGTTTGAAGTTTATTTACGAATGAATCGAGCGTTGAGGATATGTCTATATGCTTGTTAAAAATCAAATCTTGCGATCTAACGAACTATGATAACGTATCCAAGGGATGTGTTGATGGAAGGTTCAATGCCCCAATACTTTCACCTGATTGCTGTCTTTGATTGCTAGCTCATTTTCCGTCTGGGAGTTAAAGTGCCAGTTCTGGTTTGTTCCATATGTGCAAGAGGCGCTACTGCCGTATCTGGACCGTGCTTGCTCTCACTCACTTGGACAGCAAACGCCCACGCTCAACACAGACTTACCTCTTTACCGCCTCTTGTCTCTCTACTAGCCCATGAAAACCCTCTCATAAATATCCAGGAAGCCTCTAAGTCTAGCAAATGGCATCAGAAGGTCCTGTTAATCCTGAAGTCAGGCAAGTTGTAGCAAACATGGAACCGGAGGTCATAAACACGGCCACCGCCTTGGATACGCCAACCTGCGACTCCGCAACCAATAATCCAAAGCACACTATGGAGAGCGATCATCCTGATGGGGAAGCCATTCGACGCCAAGTATGTTTGCTCTCTCCCTCTTTGCGCTTCTATCTCGACAACCCACTAACTGTTTACAGGTCGAATTCTACTTCTCAGACGAGAACCTTCCCACTGATTTACACTTGCTCAAGTGTTGCGGCGGCCGCAATAATGATCCTGTGTCCATTAATCGGATCTGCGGCTTCAAAAAGATGCGATGTTACAAACCTCGCAAACTTGTGGTTGAAGCTCTTCGAAAAAGCGCTTTCCTTGAAGTATCTGCCGATGGCAAAATGGTCAGCCGCAAGGTGCCTCTCCAAGGCAAATGCCTTCTTGATCCAGATTTTCTTGGTGAAGATGATATCGCACATGACCCTCGCGTCCGCATGCCTGCCGTCCATCCAGTCCAGCAGCTCCCTCAGATCAAAACAGTCTATCCGCCAGGTATGAGCAAGAACATGGCAAAGCCCACTGGATTCGAAGAGAATTATGTCGAGGCTCCTATCAAACCTCAAGAAGCTGCCGAAGAAGCGACTATGTATGACCCTAACAAATTATTTGTGGAGCGTATTGAGCTCGCCATACAGCGTTTTAAGCAGAAGCGGCGTATGCATGAAATGTATGCTGTCGTATTCAACAAAATGATGCGTTTTGGCGGTGTCGAGCAGAGCCCCCGCATATCCCAGGGCATATCAAAGCAAGATCTAGCAGAGATGGGTGCAGAAGAGCTAGCTCGAGCCTTAGCTACTCACAACGTTCCTTGGGATCGCTCAGACGAGAAGAAATGGATTGTCGATTTTGAAGGCCTTGCCAAGTCTTTTCTGTAAGTAATATCAGCATTGAATCCATTTCAAACTCAAGTTTTTTAACTAAAAAACCACAGTTCATCTTGGTATCCAGCACACTACGGTTATGGGCCAAACGCCATCAAAAATGCTTGTCAAGTACCTCGCTCGTTTTACAACTATCTGCGTTACCATAGCGTCTGTCCTGAATATGATGAACAGCTTGCGGGAGCGCTCAGAATTTGCGATCTCGCCGAGAAGGAGCTCCCAAAGGTCAACGCAGCTGGTCTCGCATTGCCTGGTGACTTCAACAAGTCAGCCAGTGTCATATTCGGTGGTGCACATGCTGGGCTGTACACTAGTGACAAGTCCTGGACGGAGCACATGAGGCAGGAAGGCATCAAGATTGACGAGGTCGGCATCAGAGAAGAAGAGGCCAGGATCAAATTCATCACGGGAATTGGCATTATGGGTTCTGATGAGCAGTATAAACGTTTAGAGTCGCAAAAGTTCAAAGTGGATGCAACAGAGTCTACCGGTCTGGAGGTCATCGGCATCCAACTGCCAACAGCTTCTAACAGATCTGCTTATGCCGAGCAGAACCAGTACTGGCAACACAAACTTGGCCAGCTCGAGCCTCTTGGTAAGCTCATCTGCAAGGCATGGCAGGCTGGAGACTGCGACGAGTGGGATCTTCCTAAGGACAGGTACCCGGATGGTACGCCTCAGCGAATCACTGCAGATAGAGAGTTTCAGTTTTGGATGGAGGAGAGCGTGCTTGACGAGTGTTTTGTGGGGCTAAAGATTCACGCCACGATTTTGATCCTTGAAGGCGGTCTCACAATTCTGGATGAGGTGAAAGAAGCCATGTGCAGCTTCTTCACATGGTTGCCGAATGAGTTATGGATGGATAGGAAACCGAAAGAAGTGCGGTGGTTGAAGAAAGGTCTGGAAGAGGCTTGTGAGGGGAAGAAGCGTGAAAACGACGAGAAGGATCAAGATAGGGAGGTATTCGACGATGAGTTTGACGATGAGTGACGGGGCTCAGTTAGAAAATGATGGTTGCCTATTCGGGGCGATGCCGGTTCTTCGGTTGCCCTCATGGTTACGAAGTCGAAAGAGAGTGGAGTCAGCGTGTGAGAACTCCCTTCCACCATACATGTGTAGAGGTTTGAACAACCGAATGAATTAAAAATGGGACTGCATTCAGCACGTTACTGGCGGTTTGTGAATGCAGGTGTCTAAATTAGAGGGGAAAAAACCCCCCTCCTAATTGAGTATGCATCATATGAATGCGGCGGTTCAAATTTGTTTGTTGTTATTCGACTTGAGTATGGTCTTCATCGTGTGTCGGAATGACGTTGCCCACAGTCACACACACTGGCCCGTTGTTCTCAACAGTCCAGGCTGATTGGCGTTGCCAATGCTTGGATAGCGAATCTGCTGGTCACAACTGGTTGGTCCCGACTCCGCCAAGAGGCACGTGATGGCTGCCGTGGCGCTGTCGAACTGCCAGTATCCGGCTTGGAGTACCTATGCGAAGCTGAAATATTGATGTGGCCGGAGAGACTGCTCGCCATAGCTCTCCATGGTGACATATCGACTCGGTGCATGCACTCCCACCGGGTTGTCGGGTGTTGCATTGTTTCCAATGCCGTCGGCTTGCTGGGATCATGATGGGATGTGCTTTGTTGGACACACTCAGGTCGTTCCGCCTCAAGGGCTGCCAAGCATCTTGCTTCTCTGGGCAGCGGAGGCACGTAAAACATAATGCGCCGCCCTCCTGGGCGATGGCCTTTGTGGTCTGTGGTTTCCTCGACCGTCTTGTTCTGTCGTTGTTATCTTCTAAGCCATTCCGCTGCTCGAGCGGACTCTTCTGGCCATGAAAGCGGAGCGGACAACTACCCAAGCCTGTAGCGAACTATCAACAAGCTGCGAGCCGAATCAACCGCTAGGATGATTGCTAGTGTAGGGCTGGAGGAGCTCACGGCACGGAGCGGAGAGCTTCTCGACCTACCCAATCGAGCTGTCGCTAAACATGGTGAGTTCGTGTCTTCCCATCGTTATGCCCTCATACTGTACGCTGGCTGTAATTGCTGACAGTCAACAGTCAGGCCAGGGCACAACATACTCAATCCTTACATCTATGATCCCAGCATTCCTCTCGCCAGCATTGGGACTGCCCTTGTAAGCCTGATCAGTGCCTTGTTCATCTACCAGTATATTCGCCATCGATCATGGTTCTTCTGGTCGGCAGTTATCGCCGTCCTGATGCTAACCCTCGGCCACATCTGCCGTCTGGTGTCTGCTATTGATGAGCACAAGGATCTCCCATTCCTCATTTCATGGCTCATGATTCTGCTTGCACCTTCTTGCCTCGCAGCAGCTTGCTACACCGCATTCAGTCGCGTGGTGTGGTTCTCATGCCCGACCAGCGAACTCAATTACAAGTCTCTGTGGTGCTTCCCACGATGGATCACACATACCTTTGTTGTCTTTGATCTTTTCTCATTCGTCATTCAACTAGTTGGTGCCTCTCAAATATCGAGACACTTCGACCGAGATGCTTCGCCAGAACGAACCATTGAGTCATCCGAACAAGAAGCACTCCCAGGGCGCATTATTCTAGTCATGGGACTGGTCTTGCAAATGATGTGTTTTGTTTCATTTAGCATCATCTCCTGCCGCTATTTCTACATCTCACGATATTGGCGCGCTTTCGACCTGGGCGACATGAAGCTGTGGCGCAAGCTCTCCTATACTATCAATATTTCCTCCATCATCATAACTCTTCGAGCCGTCTATCGCACCATGGAGATCCCCCATGACAAGGACTACGGCCTCAAGTATTTGCAGTCCCATGAATGGTGTTTTTGGACGTTTGATGCTGCACCGATCATACTGGTGCTCGTCATCTTTACCATTTTCCATCCTGGGCGATACTTGCCCAGGACTTACACTGGACTGGCGCTCGACAAGGGACGGGCAATGAAGGAGAAAGACGAAATTCTTTCCATGAATGGGGCTTCCCATGTGAGCGAGCTCAAGGATTTCACGCCACAAGATTTCCGAAATGAACGAGCATCAGTGAGGGCTTAGGGATCCGGAAACAAAATGAGATTGGAGTACGTGAGATTCTCTACAATGAGCGTATGGCGTTAAATATTCTTGAGTGATACCATTACTATTGCATATAACGGGATGTCGTTTTGGACTTTTGTAGATGGACTGGACTGGACGACTGGCACATTCGATCCATTGAAACCTGGATTATGCTACGGAATAAATATGTTTCACATCAAATGTTGCCACGAATTATACGATGTCTCTAATTCTTAGCGCTGGCGTTTTGAAGATATAATTATCTCCTTCAGATTCATATGTCAGACGCATAGTGCATTCTGAACTTTTTATTTGCTCGCTCAGGAGCCCTCGTTTGAAATTGCTCGCCAAAGATGTCAAATACGAGGGGTTTCGGAGCTTCCTCGCCCTCCTTCGCATGCGAAGGGATTTGGAAACGGAACACTGTATGTTCTTTGGGGATCTCTGTACTCACATGTTAGCACTGGCGGGTTTAGCCAGGACGCGACATGGAGGCATACCCTTTATTGTATTACTCTTGGTAATGATAACAAATGTGAATCTGGTATCGCGAATTACTATGCCTTCGAGTCCAACACGACTCACACACCGACTTCGAGTTACGGTGAACAAGGCGCCATGCATGTCAGCGCTCGCTAGCATCTGTCCACTACTCGCGGGTGTAAGGTAGACATTTCTGCCACCTTCATCGCTCAGGCCAAGTACCTCGCGCATGTAGCCAATCCATAACGTATGTAGCGGCTCATAGATGGAGTATCTTTGTTGCTCTTTGGGTATTTCGTTCAGACAAAGTTTCCGCTTTTGGGCGGCAGACAAGGGCCGCGGCTTGTTTTTGCTGCGTTTGCGATCATTCTCCTTGCGCTCGTGGAGTGCCCGGCGCCGGACTGCGCGTGCTGAAGGCGTAGGTGAGGTTGCGCGGATGGGAAGCGGACGCTTGAGTACACGCTCTGCGTAGTGAGCTGCTGCTGTATCGGGCGAGAATGCGCGCTCAAGGAGAGCTTGGCCGAATGGAAGGCCCGTTGATTCAGCCATGCGACTTCACCGGGAATAGCAGTGGTCGTGGTGGCACAATAACCGCCATTGAATTTCGAATGTCAAGCATTCGGTCCAAGCAGGACCTCTCCCAGACTTTCTACAAAATAAAGCGCTAAACTATGCACGGTTAGACTATATTGATCACCTCTCAAATCAACATTCATGATACGGGCCAAAGCAATAGTGTCTTGGCCTTACTTATGTTGGCTTATATCTTAACAAAGCGTTAAACCAAAGATTTCATTCACAAGTTGATATTGTTCAAGGTATGTTGAGAGTAGGTTGAGCACCACGAGCAGCACCGGAGAATGACGTTATGCGGGGGTGGGGCATTCCCACGTATGGCTTGTTCTCAGAGATGGTCAGTTAAAGCCATAGTGCATCGGGCTTCCCTTAACACCGATGGATTTGATTTATCATCCACCACATCATTTGAAATCTTAATTCCGATCAAATTGGGTACATTGATTTTACTCTATCCTTCCTTTACATGAATCTTCTATCTCACACGACCCGAGCATTTTACACTCCGTCCATCACTTCTGCAAGACTTGTTGGGTTAAACCGACAATTCGTAAATATCAGAAAAATGACCTCTTTGCCGAAAACTATGAAAGCTGTCCTTATCGAGAAGACAGGGGGTACGGATGTGCTCCAGGTAAAGACTGACGTACCCGTGCCCCAACCAAAAGCTGGTGAAGTCCTCGTCAAGAACGAATACATTGGTATCAATTACATTGACACGTGAGCCATTACTCCCCAGTGAAGACCTAGCTTATACTGAGGAATTTCAGGTACTTCCGCTCCGGAGTATACAATCCGCCTAGTTTCCCTTACATACTGGGCCGTGAGGGTGCTGGTACCGTTGCTGCTGTTGGGCCGAATGTGCCATCCGACTTGGCAGTTGGCACCCGCGTGGCTTATATGGGCCAGTACGCATATGCAGAATATGTTCCAGTCACTAGCAACTATACCGTGCCCATTCCAGATTCGATTGAAACCAAAACTGCAGCCGCCTCCTTGCTTCAGGCTCTCACCGCAGTTACTCTGATCCGTGACGCCCACCCTGTGCAAAAGGGGGAGTGGGTTCTTGTGACAGCTGCAGCAGGCGGTGTAGGTTTGTGGTTGTGTCAACTTTTGAAAGCTATCGGAGCTCGAATTATTGCAACCGCTAGCACTGAGGAAAAGAGGGCTCTAGCCAAAGAGAATGGAGCTGAAGTGGTATTGGAGTATCATGAAGAAAACCGCGATATATTTGTTCAGAAAGTCCTGGACCTTACTGGTGGAGAGGGTGTGCACGCAGTGTTCGATTCAGTTGGAAAGTCCACATTCGATAGCTCATTAGCTGTAGTGCGAAGGAAAGGTAGTATGGTGAGTTTTGGTAACGCTTCTGGGCCCGTCACTGGGTTTTCTCTCGGGTGAGTATCTTTCTATGCTACTCATTGTCCTTGATTTGCAATTTCGAATACTGACAATGATGCAGCCGACTTTCTGCAAAGAACGTCCGGCTTGTGCGACCAACCCTCTTCAACTATATCGCAACTCGCGAAGAGCTCCAGCAAGCTGCAAAGGAGCTTTGGAGTTTTATTGAAAAGGATGGCCTCAAGGTCAAGATTCACGAAGTATATCCTTTGAGCGATATCGTGAGAGCAACCCAAGACATCGAGGGAAGGAAGACAACTGGCAAATTGGTACTGAAGCCTTGAAAATAACACTGTATAGTAAATACAGCATGTACGTGGGAATCTAAAATGATGTATAACGGGTCGTCACTATGTATAGATGAAACACACGCAACTGATCCACGAGAACACATGTACGCATGTCTGACACTTAATATAGAAGCACGTATTGATTCCTGTTGTTATTTTCCACCCATGGACATATGCTAAAACTGTGGAAAACATTATTGCGCACTGTCAACGAGTAGGTAACTGGGTTTGCCACTCTGGATCAACTTTGCTTTGCTTGAAAAAGCTTTTCCCTTTCAGCCACTGTCTGTAAGCTTTATATCTCTTTTTATCCCAGTCCTCGTCTTCTACATCCAGCGGATTATCTTTGACTTTCAAGAATTCTTCGAATTCTTCCACGTCTCGTTCTGGAGTTTGAAATCTTCCAGCTGCGCCATACATTTGGGACACTATGTTGCTTGGATATGTTTGCTGGTGATGTGGGTGTAAGTTATGTGTATGCGAGTACGAATACGAGGGCGCATGAGAGAATGGTGTGCTGATTGAATGTGATGTCATGGGGCGCTGCGAGGCAAACGACCGTATCGATGCAACATCAGTGTCGAGGCGTGGAAGTGGCTCAGACATTGCAAGGCGGAGACCGGCTTCTTCCATATCTTTGACAGCCTGGGTCCCACTTTCGTCTATACACAGGTACTCGTAGTATTCCTGTGCGCTGGGATCATCCGCACTGGGCCCTTCACTGCTTACCACAAGTGGTAGGTTGAGAGGATGTTCGACATAACGGGAATATTCCTCTTCCTCAATGGCAGAAACCGAAGGGTTCATGCTGTTCTCGTAAAATTCATTAAGGGTCCATTGATTGATCAGTCCTTTATCAGCAGGTTTGAAGCCGGGCTTAAGAGTCGACGATAGTCCAGTGGATGCTGAACTGGAGTTGTGTAAAGATGAGAAAGTGACAGCGCTGGCTAATGTAGAAGGTGGCATTTGCATTTCGAAATGTGGGTCTCGAAGGATTGAGTGCTTCACTGGCGAATGCGTACTAGAAGGCGCAAATTGAGCATCTCTCTTTCGGTGGGCAAGGAGGTTATCATGGCGGGCTTCAGTCTCACTTGAAGGATCGATGATGGTTACACCTTTTCGAGGGACCTTTTTACCGTCCTTGACATGTGTCTCATCGTGCTGCTTTCTTCTCGGCACAAAAGGCGACATGTTTTGTTTCCGTGATGGGAATGTTCCGTCTCGTGGATCGCGTCCAGCACGAGGCGAAGCCAGCCGGAATGCAAATATTTTCAAGAAAGATGATATGGCAAGCGGGCGATAGTACTCAAGCCAATAGTCATCACAAGCGCCAACACTCGCTTCATTGAAGCTTCGGTTATGGTGATGATTTGTAACAAGTTGTGGAAGTGTACGCGGTTGAAGATGTGCTTCTGTGTACCAATGATTGTAGTCCCTCCTGACCTTGTCGAGCCATGATCGAGGGTCTCCATGATGGAGGTAATAGTCGGTAGTCAGATCCCATAGTAACGGTTGGCCTTGAATATAAATGTAGTTTCCGAGAAAAAGGTTATATGCCTCCTGACGCTGCGTGTCTAAGAAAGAATTATGATAATATCGCTTGAAGCTTTCCACCATATCGCGCGAGCTGCTCTGCCACTGGTTTATTTTTCGGTAGGTTGCCATAGTGTTGACAAGATGCGAGCCGCCATATTGGATTGCAATTGCATCTCCGTGATTGTGGAACATCTGCGTGAATATCTCGACACAATCAGAGTCATACTCAACAGTTTTGCCAGCGATGACTCCAAGCGCTTGCAGCTGACGGCCCAAGGCTCTTTTGCCTATCACGAACTGCGCCGCATTTGTCCGATCTAAGCAATCAATGCAATTAGTTCTTGCTACGCCGTTTTGAACTTGCGTCATATTAGAATCCTCGTCTCCATTATGAAAAAATCCAGTCTTGCGCAGCACCTTCTCGGCAAGGCTTTCCAGGGTTCCGATGACATCTTGACCTCTAGTTTTTGCTGCTCTGGACATATCAAATGCTTCATACAAAATTTTCTTTTCTTTGGGGAGAGACTGATTCAGATAGTCGATGCAGTGCTTATACTCGTACAGCAATTTTGATTCTCTCGGCGTCCGTTCTCTAGCTTTGATCAAATTGAGAACATAGATGGGTGCTCCATATCTCTGGAAGAGATGGTCAAAATGGAGGGCTGCAGCACTATAGAAGGGATCCACGAGACTGAGGTCGATGTCAGGCTGTGGGGCAACGCCAGCATTGTCCTGTGTCCAGAATAGAGGTATACTGCCACGATGTTGAACATACGAGGTGTATGTTGGACTAGCGTAGAGACGTGGTCCCGGTGCATGGAACGATGTTGTAAGAGCATCAGACACTATTTGCTCGGTCTCAACGTCATTTGCGACATACCCAGAATCGTTCGTCCCGCGTTTTAAGAATCTAGCTCCGGCGAAGAACCGTGACCGCCGTGCGATGATAGTCAGATAAATCCTACGACCAAACACATCAAGCGATGACTGGTCAACATATCCATGTATAACTGGAAGACACCAATCGTAGACATTCTTCAAGTTTTCATGCGCAGGGCGTAAAAGAAAATCATTCCACACAAACATATCATGAAAGTTACGGGGAGGGTTTCCTAGGCCATCGTTGAGTGCGGTACGCTCATGAATGACATTTTGCTGAAGGCTCCTGGTGATATTATATGAGTAACTGAAGTAAAACCCTCGAGTAAGGTCCAGATTATTCAGCGTTGCAAGGAACTTGGCCTCTTCAGGATTTCGATCTTTCTGGAACCGGGATGTCGAGCCTGTTGTGAGTGGTACCATTTCTGTCCCGTCGACCTGATATACATAGTGGCCGCCGAGCACAGCCACTTGAGCCCTCTTTGTAATAAGAAGCATATAATATGCATCTGTAAATCTTATGAAGCCGAGTAATCCCCACGTGCTGCATTTGAGTTTCATGCCACCTGTGCCCTTATTCCCTTCGTCAATGGTGTTTAGTAGTTGGTGCATTTCGCGTCTATTGTACAAAATATCGTCTTCAAAGATGATCAGATGACCTGGAGGTGCCGTACGATCAATTTTGAGGACGCGATATTGTTTCTCCATGATGTCTGCTCCGACGAGGTAGAATCGTGTACTTGTCTCATACAGCGAAAATTTGTGCATCCGATTGATACCATTCTCGCCGACCTTTTGGTACGTCACACCTTTGATTTTGTGCACTGTAGATGGAGTTGAAGTTCTGTGAATCGGCACACCTACAGCAGGGTCTTCTTCTTCCCCACCGAACTTTGTTGATTCGCTATTCTCCGGAGGCATCCCTGGCTTCAGTTCCAAATCAGCCTCGGGTTTGAAGTTGTTAATTGGAACATCGAGCTGCGGAGAAAGCTGCGGACTTCCGAACACCGTCGATGCCTTGTCAATATCATCTTTCCGGTCCACACTGCTTTCTAGCGAGGTTGTGACTTTAGAAGTGATCGAGCTGGTCCGCGCCTTTGGCTCGGGCCTAGACTTGCTGCCATCCATAGATTTTGAAGTGTCCTTTTATTTTGACAAGTTGGACTTTATGGTTTGGAGGATTTGATTGAGTGTAATGTAAACATAGTTGCGAGGGTTGTTGAAGAGTTCTTGGTGATGCACTTTCTACAACGAATGTAAGTGATGCTGCGCTGCAAAGCGCTTTCCGCCTAATACAGGATGGCTAGGATGGCGATAGTATCTCTTGTGTAGAAAGTTCACAGATAATCTCGAATCAGAGTGTGTTGCCATGTGGTTGTGCAAGGACGCAGATATGTTGGGTGGCAGGGACGCCAAGTCACGCTACTAACTACGTCAGCGCTTTGGGCAGCCTTGTGCCTTGTGCACGACTTGGAGACTTCATGATTAATGGCAAAAACGCACTACAATTACTTTTACAACATGAATACAAATATATCCCTTTTCGCAGCTATCAAATGACCCTCATCAGAAGGTACCCCAGAATATTCATCCGTTCTTCTTCGATTTTCCCGTACCAAGACCAATCGCAAGACAGCGGCCAAAATCCCAACTAATAACATGCATACCGCACAGATACTCATGCCACTGGAATAGAACGGGGCATCTTTCTTGGGGAAGATACTCGTCCCGACCAACGGCCCCATTTGCCCAATGATGTTCAGAACAGCCATGCCCGTGCCCTTTTGACTGTCCGTTTCCTGGTTATTGATCGTCCATGTAATAATAATCGTAATTGCCGAGAAAAACCCAGCTGTAGCAGGAAAAAGAGAAAGGTAACGAATCAGTGTAGCAGTGGATTCGAAGTAGCCACATACTGCGATAGTACCGTAGCCCAGTGTCGCGATCGCTGAATGTAAGATGATGAACATGGATCGTGATTGCAGGCGGTCTGAGAAGTAAGCAGTCATGATAACAACGACGAAAGCGAACAAATATGGCGGTGCTGACAACCCCTGGGCCGTGATCGATTGATAACCCATATCTTGAATGATCGTCGGAAGGAAGATGGGCATACTCGAGAAGGCAATGTTGCATGAGAAAAACATCAAAGCTGTAAGGTAACATTTCGGGTCCTTCAACGTTTGAACCACCTCGCGTACGTTTACCCTGCTCGTCTGTCGTCCAGTTTGGTGTTTTTCTTGAAAGTTATCCTCGTCTTTGTCTCCCTTCTCCTGCCGCAATCTCAGCACAGCAACTTCTCTTTCACGGGAGCTTAGCCAATGGGCAACACCTGGGCCATCAGGAATGAAATCCCACGCCCAAACAGCTACCAGTACGCTTGGGAACCCTTCGATTAAGAAAAGCAATCTCCATGGGCTCACTGGACCATGCTCACCAATTTTTGTGATGAAATATGCTAAGAAGCCAGCGAATGATGCCGACAGGGGACTTGCGGAGATAAATAGACCAGTACGCAAGGCTAATTCGTGTCTTCGGAAGAAGAAAGAAAGATAAAAAGGCACACCAGGCCCAAAAGCTGCTTCGCCAATTCCAAGAAGTGCTCGAAGGACTACGAGGAAACCGAAGGAAGTGGCAACAGCTTGAAGCGAAGCTATTATGCCCCAGGATAAGATACACATAGAAATGTAGATGTGTGGTGGGACTAAACGATACCTGATTTGCGTTTAGCATTTTCCTCATCTAAGTCAAATTGATGGGTACAGACATTAGCGTCATCCACTCGAAGGCGATATATGTGATATAGAATGCCCACAATAGCCACTCATATTGAGAGGAGCTTAAATTCAGATCATCACTTAGACCCGCTATGCGAGCATTGCCAATATCTGCGATAAGGCTTTTTAGCTTCACTTCGTATAGTTGTCGTTTCAAGAAGTGTATCTGTTCATATACACCTTGGAGCATGATTCATGTGAAGAACTCACTTGAGCGGTCCAGGAAACTCAAGCAATAAAGAAGTGCCATGAAAGTGACGAGTTTTCTATCCAGCTTCTTCAAAACTTTTTTATCTTCATCCGGCGTGTATAACTCAAAGCTCTGAACCGACTCTACAGATGCGCGTCTCGAGGTTGGAAGATAGGCGTCATCTTCCATAAAACCCTCCTGTGGTCCAGAATCATTGCGTGGTACAATAGTATGCAGCTCGAAAGAATTGGGTTCATTGGGCATGTGGAATTGACTGAAGGAATGTGTAGAGCGGACAGCCGGTGTGGATTCCAGCAACGCATTCTTATTTGTGGGAGAAGATGCTATGCGAAGGTCGCGACGAGAGGATTCGGCCGTGGCCATTGTTATATTTGAATTAAGATGCTAGAATACAAATGAAGATAAACTATGATCAAAGCTTGTATCTTGTTCCAGAAAAGGGCTTGTGCGGTGCGGGCACACACAAAGAGTATGACTGCAGCATCCGGAGTCAGGTTTAGCTGTCATACGAAGTCGCAAGTTGAGGATGACGCGCACAGCATCCGTGCACATGCGGTTAGATCGCCGTTCTGCTGTCAACTTGAGAGCTTGCAAATGCGATTATGTCAACTCTCGTGTTACCTGGGAAAGTTTCATCCAACGCCAGAATCTCAACAAGCGACTTCGAAATGGTAATTGCATAGAAGCTCTCTGCATCCTGTCCCAATGACAGCCGGGAGAACACCATCAAGTCCCTTCAGCTCGTTGCTTGATTTTGAGTCTGCGTCAATTAGACAATGATCGGAACTCACATAAAGGAACCTTTCGTACCTAAGGAGATCGGGCTTTGGGCAGCTCACAGTTTTGGCGTTGTCTCCTTGACTTTGATAGAAAGCATTACAGCATTCATAAAGAGCATCAATCTGCGTTTGGATTATTAAGACATTCCAAACAAGCATCAAGCCATTGTTGAACTCAACGGCAAGAACCTCTGAGAACAGGGTGGGCTAGTGCATACCTCTTTTGAACATTTTGCTTCGTTGAAATTGTTCTTCTGTATACAGTCTACACCATACGTTTCAGTGAGTGTTTTGGTACATTCGACATGACCTACTTTGGATTGCGCATGCTCGAGCATGGCATGGCGGATCCGTTTTTAAGTCTTTTTCCAGTGCAGCCTACTATTTGGTGAGCATTGTGCTGGCCAGAATTGGATTTGTAGGTGCATTATCAATGTACCATCTTGCGTGCTATAGCCAACTTGATATGGGGTCAATCGGATACTGAAATTGAAAACAACCCAACAATTAAGCTGTACAAGCACACAGAAATGAAGAGCTCTTTGAGTGCAAGTATATGCAAGGATAAAGATAAAGGTGAAGGTGAAAGTGAAGATGAAGATGAAAGTGCTTGCCACCCTGCGTGCCTATCACCAAGAGTGGCAGCGGCCCATGCTTTGAGTAAATCGCCCCACTCACTAGTTAATCAAGTCGCACCTCACCTTCTTTGCAGGCACCCATCCACTATCCACTCACTTCTGCCTGTCGCCACCATTCATATAGAGAGCAATCTCCTTGCACAGTCTCACCCACCACCACTGCCACTGTCCGCTGCGCTGCTCGTCTTGCTTCAAGGCCCCATCTCGCCGCCTATCGCACAGGTTCGTCTGGCTGTCCCCGCCCACCCTCTTGCCCTGCGTTGCGCAACCGCTTTGCTCACCTTTGCCCAACAGCCTGCCACTCACCTGACAGCGACTTGAAACGCGCCCACCACACTTGCAAAGCACCCAACACCATGGCCGACGCTGACAACGGTTCGCCCAACAACGTGCAGCAAAAGCCTGAAGAGGGCGGCCCGAGCGAGCACCTGAACATCAAAGTGACGGACAACAACAATGAGGTCTTTTTCAAAATCAAGCGCACAACCGCCCTCGGCAAGCTCATGAACGCCTTCTGCGACCGACAGGGCAAGAACATCTCGAGTGTCCGCTTCTTGTTTGATGGCCAGCGCGTCACCCCACAAGACAACCCAATAGGTGTATGTACCCCTCCACCTCGTGCCTTCCTGACGCTCCCACTGACATGCAAAGCTTGACATGCAAGACGGCGACACTCTGGAGGTACACCAGGAGCAGATTGGCGGCAGCTGGTAGTTGTTCGGGGCCATGTTACCATTGCCTCCGTCACCAGCTGCTCACCACGTCGGAGACGAAGGATCACGATTGCTTTTAGCGCTGGAAAAAAAGGCGAACGGGAGAAGGATGTTTTGTTTTTCACGGTAATATCGAAAACTTTGGGATTTTGGCGTCTTTGGAGATTTGGGGCTTGCGTTGAGCAGCGCCATGCGTGCTTCCAAAGCAGCTTCTGACAAACGCTACATGCGGGGAGCATTGATTTGATTCAATATTACAGATTAACTATCCACTGCCCGCATTTGACCACAAACAATGACAGAGTGCATCCCTTCAAGAGCAACAGGGCCTGATTATGGTTTCAAGTGCTAATCGTCCCATATCGCTTTTTTCCGAGCTTCTGCCTCTTCGGCTTCTCTCCGCACCCGTTCCTTTTCTGCATCTCGTTTCTTCCTCTCCTTCTCTCGCATAGCCCTGTCGTATTCGCGCTCCTCTTCCGTTCTTCTTGGCGCTCTTACACCCAATGCGCCTGCAATGAGCCTGCCAGCAACGGCTGTAGTTTTTTCTGGTCGCTTGTCCAACCCCCCAGTTCTGCCAACCCCACTATCGCCTCTCGCACGGCTCCCATATGGCGTGCTGTCTGGAAAGTCAAAGGGTGTGGGTGAGGCGGGTGTTGGCGGAGGCGGATGAGGAGGCAGGTCAGCCGATGTTACCGTGGAAATTGGATCAAGCGAATCGTGCGGTGAGGCCCCGTCTGGATGTGCAGCTTCTTCCGTTTCGGTATCAGAGCCCGAAAGCTCCTCGTCCCAGCTGTCTGCCACTGGTTTTGATTTGGGCTTGTGTGCAGGTTTCTGGGGAATTTTGGTAGAGAGTTTGAGATGTGAGAGGGTGGATGCGATTTCTGCCTCCAATGTTAAGTCTATCATGTGAGGCGTTCCAGGGAAACTGTTTACCTTCTTCGCTAGGAGTCTTGTGCATGGGTGCCATGTTGCAGTGAATGATGTAGTGAGTCCAATAAGCAGATGTGTGGTGTTTTGCGGGGCAGGGTCTTTGATACGACCGTTTGAGAATGAACGTGCGGGGGAGAAGGAGGGGAGAGGAAACTCTAAAAACGAGAGGAAGCTGGAGCAAAGTGTTATTCGCTGCACACAGATATTCGAGACGTTATGTAGTGGCTAGAAAGCACCAATGCACGACATATAAAAACCCCCAGGCTGCGGGCTTATCCCTTGTACGAAGTACCGCCGGAGCATAGCAATATGTGGGGATGGTGCGCGTCATGGGGATTTCCGTTTGCCTACAGCAAGACGTCAGATCGTTGCAGTCTTGGTTCAAGACCCGCTCTTTTCGATATTCTCCGCAGCTTCTAGACTTCTAATTTCAGCCGCAAGCAAAAATAATTCCAGCAATGCTCGGGCGTTTTACTCGGTAGAGAAGCCTGATGGAGGCAAAGCATGTGAGTGCTTGCGCGTTCCTGTCGCTGACGGAAGGTTGGCCAGACCGCACAAGCCGATCCATCTTCTTGTATTGACTGGGCCATCATGAACGATAGATGCACTCCGCCTTGAAAGAATGAAAGAGCTCTCCTTTATTTCGCGCACATGTCCTGTCCTGGTAGATGACTAAGGCCAAGGGTTCTTTTACATTTTCCTCGTCTTGTCCTTGAGTGAAGCCAATCGGCGCGGCGGAGCACCCTGGGAACCTAGGCGCTACACTTTTTTCGCCGTCTTGCCAATGCTCACGCGAGCGTATGACTTTCTTACATAGCGGTTATGTATGTAAGTAGTAGGCCAAGTACCATGTACTATATACACAATTGTCGTAGCTTACGCCGAGAATCGGATATTTGGAGGGGCTTTCGGTTACATGCAAGTAACCGCAACATATTGTCGGTTATTCCCAGCTATGTCCGTCTCGTACAAAACACTCTCTTCGCCATTGCCCACAGTTTGTATAGATTTTTCTAGAGGATAGACATAAACTGTAGACGGCTAATTGGAGAAGAATCGTCCCTTCTGCTCGATTGATGACCCCCAAAAGCAGACTCCAAACCTTTTGATTGGTATGCGTATGACGTCTTCCTCATAAACCACAGCACTTCAATCCTCGCATCATGCTTCCTCGACGTACGGGTTGCCTTCGAGGAAATGCATTCCATATGCGGAGCACTACGCGTCGCATACCTCGAGCTGCCTTCTCCAACTCTGCACGACGAAGTGGCTACGATGACACAATACAGAATCTCAAGATAGGCTCTCACACTAGAGTCATATTCCAAGGCTTCACTGGCAAGCTAGCAACAGCCAATGCCAAAGAGTCTATGGACTGGGGAACAAATGTCGTTGGCGGCGTGAAGCCTAATGGCTCTGGAGAGCATCTAGGAAAACCCGTGTTGCCATCGGTGCGAGCAGCAATGAAAGAATTGAAGCCAGATGCGACTGGAATATACGTAGCGGCGCATCAGGCTGCTGCAGCAATTGAAGAGGCCATAGAAGCAGAGGTACCCCTCATTGTTGCTGTTGCAGAACATATTCCAGTTCACGATGTTATGAGAGTACGCACCCAACCGCTTGAGCATCCTTCTAAGTAGAATAAGTACTTAAGGTGAACAGATACACTCTATGCTCCAGTCGCAATCAAAGTCGCGATTAGTAGGCGCGAATGCACCGGGAATTATTTCTGCCATTGGGCGCTGCAGAATCGGATTCCAGCCTCTACCTACGTTCACGCCCGGCCACATTGGCATTGTTGCCAAGTCGGGAACCCTCTCTTATGAGACCGTAGGATCTCTGACTCGAGCCGGGTTAGGCCAAAGCCTGTGTATAGGCATGGGTGGAGACGTTATCGCAGGAACAAACTTTGTCGATGCTCTCAAAGTGTTTGAGAAAGATGAAGATACTGAAGCCATCATCCTTGTGGGTGAGCTGGGCGGAACTAGTGAAGAGGAGGCTGCAGACTGGATAAGGGACTACAGAAAGCGTGTTAAAAACCCTAAGCCGATCGCTGCAGTAATTGGAGGCTTCCAAGCAAAACCAGGAAAAGTCATGGGCCACGCAGGTGCCTGGACAGGTCTGGGAGAAGGGACCTCAGAGTCTAAATACAAGGCGTTGGAGAACGCTGGCGTGACCATGGTGGATCACCCAGCCAAATTCGGAGGTGTAATGAAGGACATTTTGGCAAAGTCAGGACGCAATGTAGGAAGAATTGTGAGTTTGGGTCGGCCTCAGATCATTAATTATGCTCTAATGTCACATAGGAACAATCTGCGGCCGCTGCGCAACAGCGACGTTCATACCACACATCACGATTTGGATTTCGATCCCTTACGTCTACATCAGTTCAACAGAAGCGATCCCTTCACTTGTCGACAAGCCAATCCTCGACCCTTCTCAAATCTTATGACATCAAGCTCTCACAGGCGCCTCAGAAACCAAAGTCGACCCACTACGTGGGTATCTCACCAGCTCGTTCCGCGCGTTCTCCATCAATCATTGCGGCGCCAACAGCAGACGCACAGCAACTCCATCACCGTGTCCGTAGGTTCCCATTCGATTTTCGAGATGGCCCAACCCCGCAGGTCATCAATGAAGCCGTTGCTTATCTACAACTCGATGCTGCTCCACCCAAAGCCAAGGCACAAACCGTAGAACTCATCAAGAAACTATGGAAACTTTACCGGGAAAAAGAAGCTATCGACGCACATGTCTCAATCGCCGTATCAGAAACAGCAGACGAACTTCAAGTCTACGACACCCATCTCTTCTTCGACGACGCAGCCTACAAATCCAACAAACGCCAATCCGACCTCCACGAACTCCGCGACAAATCCACGATATCCAAGACAGATGCCGAAGCCGAAGAAAATGGCATAGTGTACATA
Organism: Shiraia sp. slf14; assembly: GCA_000498155.1. NCBI lineage: Eukaryota > Fungi > Ascomycota > Dothideomycetes > Pleosporales > Shiraiaceae > Shiraia > Shiraia sp. slf14. The sequence continues at coordinate 83,401 of AXZN01000062.1, forward strand.
CCATTGGACGGAACTGTCCAAACACCAGCAGCAGCATCAGCAAGCAAAGAGCAACAACCCAAGAACCTAGTAGGCACCCTAGTCAACGGCGCAGGCCTAGCCATGAACACAAACGATGTCCTCCACATCCGTCTCTCCTCCCCACCTTACTCCACCACATCCGCCAATTTCCTCGACACAGGCGGAAAAGCCACCTCGTCGACCATCAAAACATCCTTCAAGCTGATTCTCTCGGATCCCCGCGTCGCCGTCGTGTTTGTGAATATTTTCGGTGGATTGACGCTGTGTGATATGATTGCTGAGGGCATCATTATGGCGTTTAAGGAGGTGGGCGTGGAGAAACCTGTGGTGGTGAGGTTGAGGGGTACGAATGAAGAGCTGGGGCAAAAGATTTTGGAGGAGGCGAAGTTGCCGATTCATGCTTTTGATGATTTCGAGGAGGCGGTTAGGAAGGTTGGGGAGTTGGCGAATGGAGGGAGATAAGCAAGTGTGAGTATCTCCAGAAGGGGGTTTAGAGGCAGATGTATGTGTAGATGTTACGTTTGTAAGTGAATGTAGACGGTGACGCAGTAACATATTCATCAGGCATTGGTTGATTTTACTGTGTTTTTTCATTGATTGATGATACTGTCTCTTCTTGTCCTCATCATCGTACTATAACAGTCGAATGTGAAGTGATGAGTTGTGGGGGGAGATGGAGTGATGATGCGAACGCTAACGAATAATAAAGGGGATATCGGATTAAATAATCTACTTCGTCACCATGTTTCTTTCGCTGTGTCCGCTCCCTGGGAACAAACGAACGAACGTGCAGCGTTGCTTCCGGCCTCTTGCAACGCACCCTAGTCTTTTTTCATGTATAAAAAAACATACAGAGAGCCCCGCGCCTATAGAACAAAAAATGGTGGGAGAAATGGTGATGTGGTATCTGAGACAAATAGAAAGTGAAGGGGGTCAACAAGCGCGTTAGTGTCAGACAAATACCCAAAAGATGCGCAAGAACAAGAAAAGGGAAACCGGCGATTGAACGCGGGCTACGCAAAGTACTGGAATGCCGTGCTATAATTACGTTAGTGTGTGGTTTCTTTGCATTGAAAGCAGTAAAATCCACTTACCCAATAGCCGCCATAACACCAAGACCGACAAGTGCCCTCCGTGTAACCTTTTCTTTGGTGAGTTTTTGCTCTGTCGTGTATGCAACCTTCTTGGCTGGGCGCTCGAGTTCTTCTTCTTCGAGGACTTCCTCGACCTTGCGCTTTGACGACTTGACAACATCTGATGAAGAGCCGCCCTCAAGAATCTTGGCTTCTTCTACCATTCGCTTCGCTTCCTCAATCATCTTTGCCGGGTCTTCGGGTTCTGGGAGTTCAGGGTGGCTATGAGGCACATCAATCTTGACGTTGGTCGTTGTGGTCTCGACGTTGCCATTCTGCTCAACTGTCTCCTGTACTTCAATGCGCACAGTGCCCTCTTTCACCTCGTCCTCCTTCGGCTCGACTGCCTTGACTTCGCCGTTGACCGATTCGGACGCGACAGAGTCGTCGAGATCTGCGCCATTGGCAATCACATTTTGTAAGGCGCTAGCAGCCTTGGATGCAGACGACTCAACAAGCTCTTCGATCTGCTTCGGCTCAGACTTGACCGCACCTCGGGTTGTCCTTGGCTTCCGCGGTGTCGCAATCTTGCGGCTTGGTGTTGCTGCAGCTTTGCTAGGGGAAGCAGAACGAGTAGACCTGGCACGAGTGGAGCGCAGCGCTGAGTGAGGTGGGAGAAGCACGGGGGCCGCACTTTCCAGATCGAATCTGGGTGGTTGTTGAATGTGTGTATTTTGCTTGTCCTTGTTGCCCTTTTCGATTGGCGTGGGGTCGAGCAGCGCCTCGATCCAGTGGCGCATCGAGTATTCTTCTGAAAGAGCCAGTGCTAAGGTCTCCTGTTAGTAATGACATACAAGCCTGCGTTCAAAAGTTCGCCTTACCTTCTTCTGGCGCGATCCAGACGCTACCAGCAACCTCCTCGCCACCAGCAGAGGGGAAGGTCTTCTGGTAAATGCGCTCAGCTTCTTCCTCCGCTAGCGACGCCCAGGGGAACGCGGCCTTGAACATTCCTGTTGCGCTGATGTAGCCGTCACTGCTTCGTCGCTGCGTAGTCGCGTTAGTGGATGGACTTGTCGCGCCTAACGTGGAGAATAAATAGCGTACCATGAGGAAGTATGATTCTGGGTAGGATGAAGATCTGTTCAGGGTGAAGATGCCGGAGCCGTTGAGATCCTTGGGCAGGGGGACTCTGAGATGCGCGTAATCAAACGTGCCCATGTTTTCCGACTTTGTCGCGCTCGTTACACCGGCGATTCCAGGCTTCACTGCTAGGTTGGTCTGGCCCAGGCGACGGCGGTCAATGAGGATATCGGCTGTGCGATAGAATTAGTTTTTCTGTTGTACGATGACGCGATGAGGGCGATGCGCTTCGAATACGTACTGGTGGTGGACTCGATGGGCTCCAGCAGAGGGTTTTTCCTCTCGGGCAAGGTGCGTTTGGCGACCATTTTGCGAAGATTTCTAGCGACAACAAGACAGAGGAAGCTTCAGGGTGGAGAGCGCAGCGCAGTGGCGACGATCAGGGTGATGGACGCAACGGGCAAGCAGGAGGGATGCGCGCCGGCGAACGATGGGCCAAGGAGTCTGGTGTGTGCGCGTGGAACAATAGCAAACAAAGCACAGGATGGCAGAGGCGGGCGACGGCGAGGCGGCCAAGAGGGCGCGCGTTGGACAAAGGCAGACGCGAGATGGAATCGCCAGCGAGACAGACTTGACAGACTCGAAATGGACGACGAAAAGGCCAGCAGAGAGGAAGGAGCGATGGAGAGATGCGATCCCTGCGCGCTACTGGCGGCAGAGTGGCTGGGCGAGCCAGCCTTCCCCAGATTGTCTGCCAGCGCCCTCGCCTCTCCTTCACCATGCTGCTTTGGGCCACCATGTTCTGCCTTGCCCTGTGTTCATTGGCCGCTTCTGCGAGGATTTATTTAACATACACGACCAGAGAGATAGTATTACCCACCTACAATCACTAGTTACGGTGCTTCTCAGTACTTTGTCCTCGAGGCTTCGAGCTCCAAGTCACGCGTTTGGCCCACCGCGACGCGACGGCAATTAGCCTGTCCTCTCACTAGTCTACCAATGTTTATTATTATTGACCCAATGTTAGAGTCTGCGGACAGATTATGCATTCCCCTGATCATGCCGACTCTGTGATACACAGTCCTCTGCAGTCTTTCTTAGTCATCTGTCCACCCTCTGCCACCTCTGCAGGGCTACCTGGTGACCTGGCACGAACCTGCGGGGTCAGGGCTTCGAGGGCTCACAGCCACAGCCACAGCTAGGCACAAGTCACGGCCCTTGGTTTGTTGTTGGCCTTTGTGGTGCAATCATAGACAATATGCACCAGACAGCTCCCCACCCACTCGCTGCAGACTTGTGCACGCCGACAGATGCCGCATTGCCAGCAGCCAACAGTGCGTTTCAAAATTCTAGACGTGTCGAGGGTCCACACGCCCGTCAGCCAGTCAACGGCACGCTCCGCCAGGGGCCAACCAATCGAACGAGCCACCCTGGGATGGCGGTGAATGCCCCGCGCGACCTCGAAGCTTCAACTCTGCCCTTTTAGCCCCTCAACTTACTGTCGACACCTGGACAACTCACTCTCTCCCTCTGCTTGCAACACATCACTATCGCCAGCTCCTCATCTTGTCACAATGGCCGACCACGACGACGTCCAAGCCGAGCAGACCCCAGGCTTCAAGGTCGGCGACAAGAAGACCATTGACGAGTACCAGCAGCTAGGTCCGTTACCTCGCAGCCAGCCGGTATTCGACTATCCATGTCCATACTGATTTCTGTGCCACAGACCAAAACGACGAGTCGTTGAAGAAGTGGAAAGCTTCTCTGGGCCTCGGTCAAGGCAAGGACATCTCCAACCCCAGCGACCCTCGCAAGTGCATCATCCTTTCCCTCGGCCTCGAGGTCGATGGCCGCCCAGACATCATCATCGACCTAAAAGCTCCCGGTGCCGTCGAAGCCCTCCAAAAACAGCCCTTTACCATCAAGGAAGGAGCTACCTTCCGCATGAAAGCCCAGTTCCAAGTCCAGCACGAGATTCTGGCTGGCTTGAAGTATCTGCAAAAGGTCTCACGCATGGGCGTTAGCCACAAGATGCAAGAGATGATGGTATGCCTCGCCATCAACTCCGCTCACCCAAACGGTACGCTAATAGCAAAGCAGGGCTCATATGGTCCCAACACAGAGGAGAAGCCCATTTACGAGAAGAAATGTATGTGTTGACTGGCAAACCACCCATGCACCCATGACTGACTCTCCACAGTCGAACCCGAAACAGCGCCCTCGGGTATGATGGGCCGTGGCCACTACGAAGTCGTTTCCAAATTCGTCGACGATGACAATCAAACCCATCTGCAGTTCAAGTGGTCCTTTAACATCAAGAAGGATTGGGAATGAGCTTGGAAGCAGCATGTGGAATGATTGGGGCACATATGGCATACTGGATGATAACGGGAATTTGGTCCATGGCAGTGGGCTTGCTGGATGACATCGGGTACCTACAAGATAACGAAGTGACGGTTGATGATGGCAATGACTTTGAGAAACTGGCTTATACTCCATGCAAGTAGGATGTCTGTAGCTTTGACGACATAAAAATTGGCCATGGGTCTTTACTGGCCTGCTACCTCATGTGCGCATCGACCCGAAATCATCCGTGACCTGGGAGTGCCTGGCTGTTGTCCAGTTTGTGAAATTGGAACCACCTTGCTGCCACTCGCTTCACCTTGACGCTCCGGCCTGCCCAAGCCCTCTCACCAGTCCCAGAGCCAAATCGTCGAGCCGACACATTCAGGATGGATATGTCCTGGTCCCAAGGATCTTGTCCTTGCTCTTCTTCTGCAGTGTGGATGGCAAGGTCAGAATCATGGTCGTGGCTGATGTCTACATCGTCATGATCATAATCTACCGGACTATGGCGTTTCATCTGACACTCGACAAGATTTAGTACCGCACCAGTCACGTGTGCCATTTCAGCAGCAGCAGCAAAAGTCCTGGACAGTCCTTGGGCTGAAAAGGAGGGCGTCGGAGCATGCAAGGCGAGACAATCGACCAGCACCAGGCGCCCGGCGCCAGCATGATCGTCAGCATGCACGAGCGTGATGCGGCGATGTGATGTCAGATAGGCGAGCAATGCCTGCACAGACGCGCAGAAGATGAGCTTGATCTGCCGCGACGAGGAAAGGTTGTGCAGTGTAGGTTCAATGAGACTACTTAGACTATTGCTGGCAGGGTCGTGCAACGAGGCTTCTAGCTGCTGGACAAAAGCATCGCGGGTAGTGCAGATGACGAGGGTCGTAGTAGACCATGGCGCGCTTGGCTGCGAGTGCTCGGCCAGGACATGGTGCAGCAGAGCCGGGAGAGTCAACGGATAGAGGACAGCGGGCGGGGAGAGCATTGTTGCCGTCGCCATGGCAGATGGATCAGCATGGAAAGGGAGCTTGCTGGGGCCATGGTGGGCACATGGCTTGCTGGCGGCGATGGTATAGGTACGTAGAGGGAGGAGACGTGGAAAAAAGTTGCGGCGTCTGCGGCGCCGGCCAATCGGCAAAGACCCGCGGTTCCCCGCCCTACGACAGCAACTACTACTTGGTACTACCTACGACAGGAACACGCGCGATCAAGCGTATGCACGTCACGCACAACCCAACCCAACCCAAAACCCACCCTCCCTCCAGCTGCTCGCCTTGACGTGCTTGCCGCAATCTGCATAGTCGACGGCGTCCTGCCACAGTCGGCTTGGGCCAAACCCAGTGCACTGCGGTCCGAAGCGCAAGTCGGCCGTACACGGGCCTGCCATGGAGTCGATTAGTCGAATATCAAGCTTGTTGGAGACAGGTAGGGCCCGCTCCTCCCATCCTTTCCTGTGAAAACTGCCTGTCCTCATGGTTCCTGCTTCTTCCCTGCGTTCCCCTCTTCTCTGGCGTGTCTTGTGCGCTGCTTGCTCGCCCTCATGCATCCCTCGAACTTTGCTCACTGGTCCCTCTCTACAGCCCGCGACCTCACTCTCGAAGCCGCCCGTGATGCCAGCAATGGCCGCCGCTCAGCCGCCAGAGAGCTACCCTCGGGCCAGCTCAAGAAACTCCTCGACAGTCGCTCCGAGCGCGAAGTACTCGAAGGCCTGAAAAGAGTCGTCACTGTAGGCATATACCCCGCCATTGTCTCCCATTACCCATCCTCACGGCTCTGGGATTCATTGCATAGGGCTGACTTGGAAACGCTGCACAAAACAGATGTCCTACAGGCAGCCTCCTTCGCAGACTCTACCCTTCTTCTCCCATGTAATCAAGAACGTCGCCTCCCCATCGCTGCCCGTCAAGAAGCTCGTGTACATATACCTGCTGCAACATGCCGAACACGAACCAGATACAGCACTCTTGTCGATCAATACAATACAAAAGTCTCTTACCGACACGAATCCTCAGCTTCGTGCGCTGGCATTGCGAGTCATGTCGAGCATCAGAGTGCCCGTCATCAGCCAGATTGTTAGCCTGGGCATCAAACGAGGCGCTGGAGACATGTCGCCTCATGTGAGAAGAGCCGCTGCCCTCGCTATCCCCAAGTGCTACCGTCTGGACCCGAATACTGAACCCCAGCTCCTCGAATATCTCTCTACCTTGTTGGGAGATAAGCAGTACTTTGTATCAGGCGCTGCCGTAGCGTCTTTTCTCGAGCTATGTCCAGATCGCTTAGATTTGATACACCCGCATTACCGTCAGCTGGTACGAAAACTTGTGGATATGGATGAGTGGGGCCAGTTGGCGACACTACGACTTATGATGGTGTACGCGCGCAAGTGCTTTCCCCGACGAACGAGAAGAGTCAAGCGGTCAATACTTGGCAATACCGCAACCTCGAAGCCCTCGAAAAGCACAAAGGGGTTTTACGATACTGAAAGCGAATCTGAAGAGGAGGAAGAAACAACCGATGATATGGAAGAAATCGCCATTCTCGATCCAGATCTTGAAATGCTACTAAAAGCTTGCCAGCCCTTGTTACAGTCTCGAAATGCAGCCGTCGTAATAGCTGTGGCGCGAACATATTTATACTTGGCTACACCAGAGTATCTTATGCAGGCTGTAGGACCCCTGGTGTCACTTCTACGGTCGGCAGGCGATATTCAGCACGTCGCGCTCTTCAACGTCGTGCAGGTTTGTCTGACGCATCCTGAGCCATTCGTCAAGTACTACACACACTTTCTCGTCCGCTCAACCGACGCCCCTCATATATGGCGACTGAAATTGGAACTTCTTACGTTGATCTTTCCACACGCCCAGCCGAGGTTACAAAGTTTAATTCTTGCTGAGCTCAGCCACTTTTCGCATTCTGGAAGTTTGGACCCAGCTTTGGTGAAGGAATCGGTACGGGCAATTGGACGCTGTTCGCAAAGTCCTGCTACTAGCCCACAGACGTCGGCCAGATGTTTGAGGCTTCTACTCAAGCACATCGGTTCTGCGGACGCGCACTTGGTCGCTGAGTCACTCGAGGTGATACGCCATTTGATTCAACGGGATCCCAAGGCCCACAGAACCACCGTTGTTCGGTTAGCGAAGCACCTAGACGCAGCAACTAGCCCACAGGCAAGAGCAAGCATTATATGGCTTGTTGGAGAATTTGCAGGGCTAGACCCGGACAACAATATTGCTGCCGACGTTTTACGCATTTTGGTCAAGGGCTTTGCAGATGAAGCCGAAGCAGCGAAGTTGCAAATCGTGCTATTGGCTGCAAAGGTCTATGTGCATCATCTACAAGCCAATCCACCCCCTGAGCCATCCAAGACTGAGGAATCAAGGTCTACTGCATCGCTTATGGATAATTTTCAAGAAGAATCAGGTGGTTTCCGCGATGACAACCTTGAAGAGTCGTCACAACAACAAACAGATACTCAGCCAGCGGAGAAGCCGCATCCAATCGAAGCGATCTATAATCACATTCTCCTTCTTACGCGCTATGACACATCATACGACCTCCGGGACCGTGCTCGTGTATACAAAGCTCTACTTGCCACACCTACCTCGACCCAACTGGCATCTCTCCTGCTACTAGCGCCCAAGCCTGTCCCACATATACCCAGCCCGAGCGAAACGAGAAAGGGGTATGTGCTCGGCAGTGCTAGTCTTGTCATCGGTGAAGAAGGAGGAGTAGGCGGGTTGCGAGGATACGATGACATACCGCGATGGGTCAAGGATGGCAACGAGCCTGACCCTACGCTGCGCGACGAGACTGCATCAGCAAGCACTTCTACATATGAATCCGCGAGGAACATGTCGGCGGCTGATAGATTGGATGCAGCTGCAGGCACAAGTAGCAGGACACCAGACAGCATCATGTCACCGCGGAGCTTGAATGGAGTTGGAGGCCAAGACGTAGGTGTCGGAGCAGGTGCAAGCAAAGCAAAAGAGAAGACGCTCGATGATTGGCTTGCGGAGGAGAGCGAAAGCGAGGAGGAAACAGATGAGGAAGAAGAAAGCGAAGAAGAAAGTGAGGAGGAAGAGAGTGAATATGAGACAGAAAGCGATAGTGATGGCGAAGCTGATAGACTTGTGAAATGATGAAGATAGCTAGCTATTCAATATAGCGGTGCTTTGGATAATGAAATCACGACGAGTGCTAATCCTCTTCATCTCGAAAGCCAATCCTGGGACCAAGAAAAAGCTTATTGGCATATTGGCACATGGATCGGCTAGAGTGACATGCAAGTGAAGGCGATTAAAGTCCGAAAGTGGGTGAGTGGCTTCCCCACAAGCAGCCGAGGCATGTGACGGCATGGTGGAACTGGGGAAAGTGGATCAGCATCCAAGCTCCCAGGCCAGGGTCTTGCCCGCCGAATGGAAGCTTCAAAAGAGTTCCGTTGCCCCCTGCGCCCCCCATTGATGATACCATGATTTTCCTTGACTATCTGTATAGCTACCCCCAGTCTATGGCCAATGCAGTACACGAATTGAAAGAGTTGTAGAGGGTGGGCAACCAGTAAAGAGAGAGCGCATTTCGCATCCGAACCACATCGCCAAAGCACATAACATCCCACCATGTCACCCAAGAGAGCTCGCAGTTCGAGCCCTCCTCCTTCGACCGCCGAGCAGGCGCCAGACCTCAGTATCACCGCTGACGACCGCGTTTACCTGCACGCTGCTGGCTACAATGAAGCCGCCGATCGCGAGGTTATCAGCAGCATGGCACGGTTCCGCTCGTCGCCGCTTGACTTCATCCGCGAAGTATCGCTGCATTTCTCTGGCACAGGATGGCGCTCATTCGACAATCATATCGGACAGCCCGAGTTTTACACAGGCTTTAGCGAGGACATGAAGACTCGCGTTTTGAACAATCCCATCCTGGTCGCCAAAGTCCGCGAGCTGGCTTCCAAGCGTGTGGAAGTCGAGGCTAAGGAGGGATTATTGTGTGAACATGTACAGACTGGGGCCGGCGCAAGCGACAAGGATAGCAAGGCCAAGCGGAGAAGACAGATTGAGGAGTCCCTGATGGAAGTCAGCGAGACATGGACAGATAACATGATCTGCAAAATGGAAAGCAAAAGCTTTATAAGAGGAGCATATTATCTCGTCACGCAGCTCTTGACCCGGGCTTACCACCAAGGCGTTCACGTCTCAAGCGAAGAGGTGTTGCGCTTGCGTGCTGTCGCAGAAAAGGCTGCACGGGACAAGCACTCTATCATCTTTTTGCCTTGTCATCGCTCACATGTCGATTACGTCTCGCTACAAATCATCTGCTATCGACTCGGCCTTGCACTTCCCACAGTTGTAGCTGGTGACAACTTGAATTTTCCTGTGGTCGGAGCGTTTCTGCAGCATGCTGGTGCCATGTGGATAAGACGGAGCTTTGGAGACGACCAGCTGTACAGTACCTTGGTGCAATCATACATTGATACTCTGTTGCAACATGGGTACAATCTAGAATGCTTTGTAGAGGGTGGCAGGAGCCGAACTGGCAAACTTTTACCGCCCAAGTTTGGCATCTTAAGCTACATGCTTGATAGCGTCGCAAGTGGCAGAGTAGATGATGCTATCATTTGCCCAGTGTCCACCCAGTACGACAAGGTCATTGAGGTTGAGTACGTGCATCATTGTCCCCTTGTGATCGAGCAAGAATGTTAACCCTGAACAGTTCATATATCAGCGAATTGCTCGGCCAGCCCAAACCAAAGGAAAACCTGATGGATTTCCTTTCTGCCTCTTCTGTTTTATCACTCAAACTTGGCCGCGTAGATGTGCGCTTCCACGAACCATGGTCGTTACGTACATTTATCAATCAACAACGAGAACGATTTAGCAAACTTCCGCAACAGCTCGACACGAAAGAGGACAGGATCAGGCTACTTCGGACACTCGGTTACAAGGTCCTCTCCGAGATAAATGACGTATCTGTAGTCATGCCGACTGCCCTCGTTGGCACAATACTGCTCACACTGAGAGGAAGAGGCGTTGGCAAATCCGAAATGATTAGGAGAGTAGAATGGCTTAGTGAGAGAGTACGTGCACAGGGTGGTAGGGTGGCTCATTTTGGCAACTTGCCTACCAGCGTGGTAGTTGATCGAGCACTCGAAGTACTTGGCCCAGGCCTAGTGGGATTGGTTCCTGGTCTTCCCGAGGACACGTACTACGCTGTTGACAGGTCAGTCCTTGGTGATGAAAAAAATACTAAATGCACATTCCATACTAAGATATACTGCAGATTTCAGCTGTCCTTCTACCGAAACATGACCATTCACCTTTTCATCCTCCAGTCCCTAGTATCGGCTGCTCTTTACACACACGTTAAAAAGGGCGGCGGCCCAGAATACCAACGCATGACATACACAGATCTGCATGCACAAGTATCCTTCCTCTCGCAACTCTTCAGGGGCGAGTTCATCTTCCCTACGGAAGGATTAGACCATAATTTAAACAAGACACTCGAAGGTCTTGAAGCAGACGAAGTCATTGAAATTACACGCTCCAAGAATGCCAGTGGAGAAGATCAAATCGACTGGATAGAACTCAACCCCGCCGAACGCGAGCGGGGCCGCGAGAATTTCGATTTCTACTGCTTCCTCATCTGGCCTTTCATCGAAGCAGCCTGGCTGGGAGCCATGAGCCTCATGATGCTCACGCCGCCTCTCGGCCACAGCACATCGCAACCCATCAATCTCGACATGAAAAAAGTGCAAGACCGCGCGCAAGTATTCGGCAAAACACTCTACCACCAAGGCGACCTCTCGTACTTTGAAGCCGTCAACAAAGAAACGCTCAAAAACGCATACACGCGCTTCCAAGAAGAAGGCATGATCCTCGTAACCAAGTCCAAGGACTCCAAAGTCCCCACTGGCATCCGTATGGCTGCCGAGTGGACACCCGTACGCGGGAGCAAGGGAATCATTGCAGATGGCCCGTTGTGGCGCTTTGCAGAGCGGATTAGTTCGAGTCGCAGGGAGGGCAAGAATCGGAGAGATGGCGCGACGGTGCAGAGCCGGGTGTTGAATCTTGCGGATTTGGTGGGCGCGTCGTTGTGGGAGGATGCTGCTATCGGGGCGGGAGATAAGCTGGAGAGTGAGAAGGTGGAGGCTAAGGGCAAGGCGAGGAGGAAGAGGGGGAGTATGGCGAGGTTGTGAGGTGTATAAGGGGAGAAGGGGGTAGAATTGTGTTTGATAGAATGTTGATAATACCCAGTTCAATTCATATATACATACAAAGCACCAACCCTGAAAGTTGTTGTAGTGAATTGCACTTTTAAAACACCTCCCATAAGCTGACTTTTCCATCTTTGGCTCCTGCTGCAACCCAATGTCCAAGCTGCATCTTCTCCTCTCGCTGCCGCTGCAACTTTCCCAGCCCCGTTTCTCTTCTCGCTACCTCTCCATCCCCCGCTTGCGACTCCTGAAAATCTTTGGACTCCAAAATCTGCGCAAAGTCAACTGCATATACGCCTTCCTTGTGCCATTTCAGCACCGCGACTTCTTTCAGCGTTTTGGCACTGTAGATGCGCACTCGGCTATCCCAACCTCCTGTTACGAGGAGGCGTCCGTCGGATCGCACGCGTAGGGACTGTTGGCCCGCGTGTTTGGTGTTGGTGGTTTTGAAGGGCGGTTGGATGGCTACGGTAGGTGGTGGAGGTTGGGGTTGCAGTGCTGCGGTGCCGACTTGGGAGTTGGCGGAAGATAGAAGGGAGGATAAACCTGCGGCTTTGGGGGTTGCTGCTGGTATAGGTTGTTTGGCGAACGAGAGCGAGGGGCCTGATGGAGCAGATGATATGGGCTGTTTGGAGAATTCGAGTGGCTCTGGACTGTTTGATGGTATGTCGCCTACTTTTGAATCTGAAGGCTCTGGAAGCGGAGCCGTGGAAGTCTCTTTGCTCGGCGGTTCGTGTGAAGAGTTTTGAGGGATTGACGAGTGCAGTTCGTCATCCTTGGCAACGGTGTGATTTTTGTCTGAAGTTTTGAGTACAGTTTTGTCTTTCATGGTCTCAGTTGTAGGGGGCAGGTCGGGAATTTGATGGGCGGCAATTATAGCGTCTGCAGATGATGTAAAGTAGGTGTTGGCGTTGAGCGAAACATCCAGAGATAAAATAGGTTGTGCATGTGGCTTGCTTAGATACACAAGCTCCGCTGACTGAAGAGTCGAATTGGCAATTGAGGGTAGACGATGCACTGCCGTAACCCCTCCTTCATATCCAACAAGAACCAGAATACTATTGGATGTGGAGTGATGGACAAGCTTCACAGCCATGGCCATTCCTGTCAATACCATCAGTGCCATGTGTCACTTCAAACCATCGAGTGTTTGAATCAATAGACCAAACATACCGGTATCTGTAGACTGAACTCGTGGAATCACGAATCTTAGCTTCTCCTCAGGAAACTGATATACCTCGATTTTGTTGTCATCCCTGGCTGGGACTGCCACCAAGATAGACTCATCTGAGACATAATCTAATTCTTTGTCCAAGTCTGGTGAGCGAGACTCCAGCTTGGCTGGGCACATGGAAAAGGCACAAAAATTCAGAGTGTTGACAGGTAGTGTATGCAGCAGCCATGGTTTTGGTTGGTGTGGATCTGCATTTTCAGCAGGTAAAGTGGTAGACAGTGCAGACTCGTCTGATGGACGCAACTGCCATATTCTGAGATTATTATCACGGCCGTGGCTAGATAAATTACACGTTGGGTCAGTAAATGCACCTGATTGCCAACATGCATGTGGAGTTGGGTGGTAAGGATATGGTTTTGGAAAAGGCAGGAATAAGCGAGTAGCAGGCTGACGGTTATCGAACTGACGCAAACCACAAGAACAGGAGCGCAAGAACCAAGTCAGACTCACGTGATAATCGTATGTCTCCCCCATTCAGCAGTGCCTAAGATTGCTGCGTCATGAGCTTTCCAAACCGCCAAGGCACGTTTGGATTCGAGCTTCCAATAGACAATCCAGCCGTCCGCATCGCCAGTTAGAAGACGGCTGTTTTGGCGCAGGAACTGGACACTGTGAATCTGAGAGGTGTGGCCGCGAAGAATATAACTTGGCTGGGCTGGCGGCAGGCTGGATGTCTGGCGCTCAACGGCCATGTGTAGGCGTGTGGTGGGAGTGTGAAGCAAGGCGGCACGAATGAGAAGAGCAGCCGAGCGAAGTGCAGGGGCAGAGATAAATTTAGGCGTAGGTTGAGTGCCAAAGCGACAAGAATAGACGGGCGACGATGCAGGCGGTCATGCTGAACAGCGGCTTTAGGGTTTGTGAGATATGGATTATGCGTCTCGCCTGGATGGAGCCAGTTGGCTGGAACTGGGAGTATCGGCAATCGCTACAGCCAGCGATTGATTGGCGATGCGACGTCACAAAGTTCAGCGCTGTTGTTGCGGTGCTTGTTGCTGTGCTTGTCGACTGCTCTGCTCTGCTCTACTTTGACAGTGTGACAGTCTCGTACTCGCCTTGCGCTGCCCCCGGCCATGCATCCATATCCCCCCACCCTTCGTCGCACCCGCACAAGTCAAGCGCATCTCAGCTGAACTGCGGCCTCATCCTTCGTCATTGCTGCTAGCGCAAACCAGCCGGCCAAGAGATTCAATATTCCAGCTTTCGCCAGTCGCTCGCCATCCTTGATTGCTTCTTCCTATTCCCTGGGCCAATCCTCGGACCCCTCGCCGCCCGCCAACAAGATTGGCCGTGCCAATACCTGAATTGCCTCTGCTCTCGCCTGCTCGCTGCTGCGTTGCGTGCATCTCGCCGCCCTCCCAACAGCATATTTATATTGTTTCTTGTGTTGCCCCCCAACTGCCTGCCCCAGAGCAACCACAGTCGCTTCCCTCCTTGCCGCGCGAACAGCATCTGTTGAGGTTCTACCCAAGTTTTTCCACTTGCTGCTCGTCGAGATACACTGGAGATCGCCAGCAACAGCACGTGTTCGCGCGTCGCCAACGGGGCGTTGCATTCCCTTCCGGGTCGCGTCGTGCGCAGCTGACGCCTCTGGTAGCGACAGCGACAGTATCCTGTTGCGGCGCAGAGGGCGCAGGGCTGGGTACAGGGCGCAATGGCGCTCCAAGGCGACAATATGGCCAGCACAATGACACCTCCCCCCAGCGACCCTTCACCTGGGAGGACCGCCCCGCCCAAGAAACGAGACAGCGATGCAACCCCTGATGGCAAGCCAAAGCGCACCCGCACCGGCTGCTTGACCTGCAGAGAGCGCCATCTCAAATGCGACGAGACCAAACCCACCTGCAACAATTGCGCAAAGTCGCAGCGCGAGTGCAACTGGGGCAAGAAGCTCAACTTCCTCGACACTACCTGCGAGAAGAACGCCTACCTGATCCCCAAGGGCAACGACTACTGCATCGCCTTCCAGGACGAGTCGAGAATCATTGCCGGCGAGTATGTCGGCGGCCGCGAAATGTACCCTGTCGAAGACGTCGACACACATGGTCCCATAAGCAACAATGGCTTCGACATGGGCCCTCCTCCTGGTCTGGGTCCCCCTCCTCCTCCTCCAGCTGCAGCTCGCCAGCATCTTCCCTCGATACAAGGCATGGTGCCAGAACCTTACCCACAAGCCGCCCAGCACAGCTACAACTTCGACCACCAGCGAGCACCCCAAACACAGCACTCACGCGCCCGTACGTTAGACCCGAGGCTCGGATAGCGAACAGCCTGGCTGTCCATTGCGTGCACGCGACAAGCCGCCCTGTTGACAGGATTGCATGTGTTCGCTATTCGCCTCTCTTCACTCCAAAGGCGTTCGCTTGCTGACGGTCCCAGAAACGAGCTTTCCAAACCCCACTCCATCGCCCTACCCAATTGAACATTCCGCGAGTCCTGCACCGCCGCCGACGCGCGACTACCTCAAGTCTCAAGAAGAGGTCCTGTACATGCAGGTCTTTGTGGAGGAAATCGGCATCTGGATGGATAGCATGGACGCACACAAGCACTTCTCACGCTTACTTCCCTTTCACGCCTTGAACGAGCCCATGTTGCTCAATGCATTTCTCGCATGTGGTGCACGCCACCTTGCTCTAGTCAATCCAAAATACAGCGAGGACAAGGCCTTACACTATTATGATATTGCTACTCGAGATCTGCTACACTCGTTGCAAGACCCCGACCGAGACACCATACTGTGCGCCACGACGGCCGTTATCCTTAATGTATACGAGATCATGGGTGAAAGAGCTCTACAACGAATGAACCATATTGCTGGTGCCCGTGCGCTGATCAAAGAATGTCGTTGGAACGCAAGATCCACCGGTATAGGAGCTGCATGCTTCTGGCTCAATGTAGGCATGGAAATCCTCAGCTGTCTTCACTTCAACTGGCAAGTTGCTTGGGACCCAGAAGAATGGGGTATTGAGATGGACTTCCTTCCTGAAACCGAGTCAGGCAAAGAAGAGATCTGGACGCACCGCATACTGTACATTGTTGCAAGAACATGCAATTTTCGCGCCTCAATTCCTCGCAACGCAGACGTCGCTCGCCAAACGTTGCAAGAACGACATACTGAATGGTCACGTTTGAAAGAAATGACTGATAGATGGAATGAAAATATACCTCGGACCATGCACCCCATGGCATATTTATATCCAGGACAGACGATATCTGGATCTGCTTTTCCAGAAGTGTGGCTAGTAAAAAGAGCATCGATCGTAGCAAGACTATTCTACCATACTTGTCTGGTCTTACTAGCACAGCTGAATCCGCTCCAAGGACCTAACGATCCCGACATGTGGGCTATGCTTGAACAAAATTCAAAGTTCATCTGTGGCATCAGTGCACATGTCAAAGACCGTGGTGTTGCAAGTGTTGCCATTCGCTCACTTGCCATCGCTGCAGAATGCCTCACAGATCGAAGAGAACAAGAAGAAGTTCTTCAGATCTTTGACAAGATTCGCCAGGAAACAGGCTGGCGGGTTGGCTTCGTCAATACCGAATTGAAGCAGCGATGGGGTTGGGAGACTGCCCAAACACAAGAGCAACAGCAACAACAGACCAATGGCCAGGCGCAAGACACAGACCCGGCTTACCAGCAGCAACCACTGCAGCAAAATAGGGTTGTCATTCAACAGATGACACCAACTTCTCTGCCACCTCCGATTATCCAACCGAGAAGACCCCCAGCGTTTGGCAATCCCCTTCTTGTAGCTGATTTCAGCATGCCTCAGCATCCATACCAAACACATTACGTTCCTGCAAATATTGTCCAACAACAGCAGCCCCCATCATTGCTGCAACCGCCCATGAGCGGCATGAATGGGTATGGTGGACAGCATTTCTATTGAAAAGTTATTCTTTAGGCAACAACTCTGCATTTGCAGCCACTCAGTTCTTCTTCTCACAACTGTATTATTGAGTCGACCTAAAAAAGCGTCCTCCATAGAGTTACGCTGCGGCCTTCTGTACTACCTTTTGAGCTGCTTGATATTTCAAGTCGCTTGTCTCCTTCTCGAAAACATATATCGGCGCAATCTTCACCATCTTTATTCTCTTACTCTTTCTGGCCGTATCGGCCTGTCACGACGATGTTATGATTAGCATTTCTTCTACGCCAGGATTGGAATATAGTAGGCCAAAGCACCTGAATAAAGATACCCCCGTAGCAAATCGAAAACGGTACATAATATATTATTGTCTGTCTTCCTCAGGCATCTGCTCGTGATGTACTCACCATAAGGTCCAATCAAGTCATGCATGAACAGGCACCATCCGACGCTAAGCACTCAGCCTTCAGCCCAAACTTCCCAAAACTGTTCGCGAGTAAGCGAAACTGATGCTAGCCTTCGTTTAAATCTTCCTGTTCGAGGACGTGCATGTTCTAGGCAATTTAGCTTTGACCTCAGCCTCAGGACAACAATTGGGCAGAGATAGAATAAAAATCGCCTGACCCCTCTTCGGTACATGAATGTTGGAATGACTGTTTAGACATATGTTCGAACAATTCAACAGTGCTAGCCATAATAATTCGTCGCATATCCTCACTATAAGATGAGCGCCAACAGCTACCAACCTGTGCCAGTTAACTCTGGCGTACCAGGAAATGCAGCCTTGCCCCATGGTTGGAAAGCTGAATGGAGCGTTGAATATTCGAGATAGTGAGTCCTCGCTTTCTCCAGCTAGAACAATACAAAGAAGCAAAAGCTTAATTGCTTTTGACAGTTTCTATGTCAACCTCATCACAAAGGAGAGCACCTGGACTTTGCCAGCCTTGCCGCAGGCTCCGCCTATGCAACCTACTGCAAAGGTACCTCTAAGGAAACCCGTACCAAATCAAGTTCCTCCATCGCAGTGTACTCCCAGCTATCCAACTCCACCACCTCAAGTAGACAATAATGGGTACTTTCCGCCTTCGCCAGTTCCTATGCAACAGCAGCCTCTCCAGTATTCTCAGTCTCCGCCAGCCTTGCAGCAACAGAGTCCAAATGTATCTTTCAATCCACAGCAACAATCACCACAGAATGTCCAAGGAGGTCACCAACTATATCCAGCAACACCAGATTCGCAACAAGGACAACGCAGCTTTACCCCAATAACAACCCCTAACAGCGGGCATATATCCCCTGCCGCACTCTTTGCTCAATTTAATCCTCCTCCTCAGCAATATCCCAACCAAGTTCCAGCAAATCACGTCACCAATCCGCAACTGCTAAACAATCAAGCAATCCCCTCTCCTCAACAGCAAGCCAATTACCATAGTCAACCTAATATGAACAACAATGCTCAGTTTTCTTCTGCGGCTCCGACACAAAACTGTAGTCCCCAGCAGTTCACCCAATCCCCCATGCCACAGTATCAACCGCAACAATCGCAACAGCAGCCCAATAACACCTATGCTCAAAATTCTCCAAATCCGCAGCAGTCTTATCAGCCGCAGCCGCAGCAGCCGCAGCAATTTGTTAATGCTCAAAATGTGCCATATAATCAGCAGCAACCACAGTATCGGCAACAGCCACAGTATCAGCAGCAACCTAACAACACATACGCTCAGCCCCCGCCAAATCAATATCAACAACAGCAATTCAACAACAACCAGCAGCAACCCCAACCCTACGGACAACCGCAAGATTCCCGTAGATCCTCCATGATGGGCAGCAACATGATGGGCAAAATGTCCTCGAAATTCACCCAATTCCAACAAAAAGCCACCACCGCTACCGCCTCCCGCTCCGCACCCGGCACCACCACCATGCCAGGCGCAAACCCCAATGCCAACCCCACCAACTGGAAAAAGTGGGGCAAGAGAGCGGCCATCGGCGTAGCTGCCATCGGAGCCCTAGCCTTGGGCGCAGACGCCATGGACGGAGGCATCTTCGACGGAGCGGAGAGCGTGGGCGGAGGTGGAGAATTTAGTGGGGGGTTTGAAGGAGGAGATGTAGCAGCAGGAGGAGGGGATCCGCAGGAGATGTTGGATGCGGCTTATGCGCAGTCTGCGATGGAGCAGCAGGGGAGAGAGAATGCGTTGAGGTTGTTGGATCCTCCTGGGACGACGTGTAAGTTTTTATTTTCCTTGTTCCTCGAGTTTGCTTTGTGTGATGCGATGGGGAGATGAGCATGGCTGACTTGGTGTGTTTGCAGATATTGAGGTTAATAATACGGGGACTTTGGGGTTGATTTGAGGGGTGGGTTTTGAGGTAGGAAGGTTGATGATGTCTTTACACTTTTCGTGGTTGGTATGCTGAGTTGCGATACCAGAGATTGTTGGGGTTCTTTTCTTCGATTCACCATTTATACCTATGGGTAGCCGTTGTGCTTCATTAGCACTGGAAGAGATGAATTTGGATGCCAAATAACGTGCTCATGAACTTTGAAAATTCCTTAACAGTTCTTATAACTTTGATCCATCGTTATCAATACTATGTTTCAACTCATCAGAGTCAGTGGCGAACATGATTTTCACCCACCATGTTCCTATCATGCGATGTGATTCCTAGATTCAAGTTATGACGAACACATTTACATGGAGAACCAGCGACCGCTCCAGTTTAAGTTCATAAATAGTAACACATGGCATATAAAAATGCTTCTTATATCACGCCGATACTACGTACATTCATTGCCGATAGCTGAACTTACAATATTATATGAGATGCATCCATTCCCCTTATGTACATAATATTCACTTTCAACATTTTTCCCGAGAAAAACCCAGAAACCACTATCGCTCTTTGATTCAGTAGGGTACCGCACTCATTTCGAGCAGTTCAGTAGAAAACGGGGGATAACGACATGTCTTCAGACTTGGGATGTCCAGGTATCAAGTGTTTTTTCCCCCTCGCATTTCGTATATGAACATAGGATGGGGTTGTTTTTATGTATTTAAAGGAGGCTGGATGGGCTGCTGGGTTTCAGCTATCGCAAATGGCAAATGGGAGACTGTAAGAGTGGAAAATGCAGCTTGAGAAAGTTTGATGTAAGTTATGCCATCGATGTCAAAATTTTAAAATAGCTTCTGTGCTTTTCCATTATCTAGTATTATGATTGCCAACGAGAGATAAATCGGCCTTCTCAGGGCCTCTGAAGCAATCTAAGATGGGGACTTGTTGAATGGCTTCTCAGTCATTGTTCATGAACTTTAGAGACATCAATACTGAAGAAGAAAGCTTTAGACAGGAGATTCTACTTTTGTAAATTAACTCAAAAGTAGCATATTGCTTAGGTTTCCGAAAACTAGAGTCTTTTTGCGAGTACTAATTATACTAAAGTAATTTCATATCTATGACTGTTCACTCGTCTTTTTGCTTTCCTCCTCAGCTTTCCTTGAAAGGTTATAAGCTTTGTCTTGTATCTCACCAGCTAATCTATCCAGGTAAAACCTCGCAATGTCTGGTGGTACTTCTCTGAAAGCTTTTAGTATCTTTTCTACATCCCTTCGGCCGTTCTCGTAAGCCTGTAAATCCCTATTTCCATACACATCCTTACCCGCAGCATAGCCCTTATCTAGATTGCGCCAGAAAACGTTGACTGCGACACTGACTCCTTCTTCTGGAGTAGCGGTGTGGCTCCACATGGGTGGTATGAAGAGAATATCACCGGGCTTCAGAAAGGCGACATGAGAATGCGTATACCGTAGCTTAGGATCTTTGGAGGTGAGGACGTCGGTATTAGAAGATGAGCCCCCTGGAGGATAGTCGAGATATTTCACGTCCGACGGTGGGTATAAGTAAAGCGTTTTGGTTCCAGTGACTTGACAGAGAATGTTGGCCAGAACGTCATAGTGTAGCCACAGCGACACTGGCCCCGAAACTCTGAGTGGTGAGCTATGACAATTTGCCTTAACTACCTCAAAGATTTCTGGTAATTGGAAGTCATCTGAAATAGTTGGAAAATCTTCGTCGAGTTTTGTGGGTAATTTATTGGGTTGAGAGGATGATATAGCGCGGAGATACTCCTGTGACCCATTCGCAATATCATCCAGAAACTGAGCAGCAGTCTTCTTGACGTACGAAAAGTTCTTTTCCTTGAAAGTCATACGGTCTGTAGAGCATTTATGCACGATGAGCTCACGCTCTGGACCTATCTTGTCTCTGAGATAATCCAGTGTCCAAAGACCTGTGCACGGACCGATATTCTGACCTTTGATGATAGCAGGCTTAGAGGCAGCGATTAGCTCAGCAAATTCATCAGCGGACTGTAACTCGACGCCGGATACTTTTGATTTCCTTGGCAGGTGGGCCGGAGACTTCTTCTTGGTGGCGCGCTTGCATGGACCATCCAACATGGTCGGTTCAGCACCTGTGCCGCTGACCTGACGCGGCAGTGCATGCCATGGCTTCTTCGCCCCTTGTGTACCACTTTTTGTAACGGAAAAATACCCTTCATTCCAAAAACTCCCCATCGAGAAACAGACGGCTCCACCTCCTGCAATAATGACCTCGCTTCGAGACACTGCAACGACTCCCATGCCAACCAGTAGCGGCCAAGAAGACGGGACCTGCATAGGGGGGTAGCAAATGTCCACTCTGGAGTCACTCGGAGTCAGGAGCAAGAATTCTTCTGATAGACTATGGATGCCGTCTTTTGGAACGCCTCCAATCAGTAGAAGAGAATTGTCTGTCCAGGGCACAAGACTGGCGCCAATCCGTGCGTAGGCAGCGGTTGATGTACTACTGCATATGTTATTGGTGCGCTCTTTAAAAGTCAGTCGAAGTGTTGGTGTGGCGCTGAGTGACCACTCCCATACGTCGTCAAGGACTGTGCCGCTCACACCCACTCCTCCGATGAGAAGCCCACTGGCATAAGCCGAGCCTATAGTAGACATGGCAGCACCAAAACGTGCGGATGGTTCCGGGCCTTCAACGGGTACGTTGCGCCAACCGCCGTTGGCTGACCACAATGTCCAGTCGTTGAGCACTGTCCCGTCACTGGTTTTGCCACCAAAAACTAGCACTTGGTCGACCTGGGATACCCCCTCTTCAATTTTGAGAGCTGTAGCAGAATGCCTGTAACGGCCTACGAGCAAATTATCCACTTGAGTCCAGATACCCCCTTTCATTAGCCAGCAGTCCTGGAGTGCCTGCATAGGCGATCCACGACCCCCAACAAGTAGTGCCTCGCCTTCACGAACCGATGTGATAGTATGGCACATACGTGCAGAAGGGGCTAGCGAGGTACAAGGCTGAATGCCAGACTGTTGATCGTCCCGTCTCAGCACATCCAGATCAGCCAGACGGCTCTGAGATCCCTGGCCTCCATGGATTGCTAGACAATCATTACCCGCGAGAAAGGCGGCAGTGAAACGCCGTGGCGTGAGTTGAACTCCTGGTGTATCCTGACAAGTAATTAAACTGCTAGTATCTGCATGAGTAGACTGTGAGTCAATATCTACAGCGACTGCATTTACCCCGGTAGTCTCAGTTGAATCTTTTAGCTTCGTGTTGGACGCAACCAGTAGCGAATAATGGCCACCAAAGAGCGCGAATTCTTCCCATTCGTCAAACGGCTCGATAGCTTCGACTTTCCGACGAAGAGCGGGAGGCGTAAAGACATCATCGGACCACAAATCCCACAAGTTCCGGGCTAGATTCAACGTGGTCCATCCACACTGGAGAAACCGAGTGGATTGTTGTTCGAGGGTAAGATAGCGCTCGATAGCATAGATGGAAGCTTGTAACTTTTTGAAATGAGCAAGCATGGTTTTGGCAAAAGGGTGCTCTGGCCCCTGAGGAAGATATTGCTCGAGGATGCAAAAGCGTGCTGTTTGTGTGAGTAACACGAGAAGGAAGGGGTCGTATAGGATGACATACCATCTTCAAACGTACTTGCCCATTGGATCAACCGGTCTGAATCTGCTACAGGCATGTATGTGGCCGACACTTCGGCTACAAACATGATAGACGAGGAGGCAATGTCCAGTGCAGATCGAAGAGTATGCTCAAGAAGAGTGAGGTCTCTTAGGTCACAGCCAATAGCCATGTACTGATCACTGCGCAGATAAACGGGCAGCTCGGAAGAGCGTACATTCGTTTTGAGCAAGGCATCTCGAAGAAGACCATTGGTCAAAATACGATCTCTCTTTCGCTCAATAAGCTGTGGGTAATCAACATCGACGAAAGTAGCGTTTTTAGTAAGAGAAGCATATCGATGCCAGAATTGGAATGGCAGAGGGTCGCTTCTGAAGTGTCAGTTTGACTTGGATGCGGGCATTCAACAACTGGTGTCTTACTCACTAACCACATCCCAGATTTACGACAACCTTGGGCTTCTCGATGTCTTGGTCGAGGAATTGGCGGACCACTTGCTCAATTGCGTGCATACGCAGCCAGTACCCACGATTGATGAGTGGATTACGGCGCACGAATTTTGGCACAAAGGGTTCATAAAAATCAGGCTCATGGCTGAGATAGAGTTTTGACACACATCTCTTGGACACGATACTGCTATCGTTTGTCTATGGCGTCGGTCAATATGACTCTTGAAGTGTGCGTCCTGCAGGTGGTAGAGGCAAAGTCGCATACTCACATTCATGACATCGTCATCTCTCTTGGCTTGTTTCGACCGCTGGCGACCAGAGTGGTTCGCAGCGCCCTTTTTGGGCCTGGGCTTTGGTTTTTGTGACATGGTCGCAAAGAGTTGTCGTCTTCGAATCACACCTGAAGCGTGATTGATTTTTGTGTAGGAGACCAGCCACAAGCGGGGCTGAGGAAGATCCCTGCAAGTCGCAGGCAGGGCAGGTGCGACCTGTTCATCCCACCCACACGACCACCAGGCCACAAGCTTCGGTAGCGGTGCGGAGCTCAACCGCCGTATCACTCGGTCTGCTCTTCACACTCGCTCTGTGCTGCTCTACACATGTCGCTACCATCAAGAACCATCTCCGCCATCGCCATCCCACCCTCGTTGCCGTAGCCCGTCGACAACATCGCGCGGGGAGCCCGCGAACTGCTGGCCATAGCTCCACTTGCAGTTGGCCCTTTCCAGCGCCGCCGTCATCCTGCCTCGCTACTTTTCCTTGCCAGCCTGGGTCACAGCAGCAAGCAGCCGTAGCAGACATGGCCACGATGAATTTCGTCACCTTCAACCAGGACCACAGCCACCTGGGCGTTGGTAAGCCCGCACGCGACGAAAGTAGCCAGCATCCTGTAGTTGACTTCCTTCTCAGGCACCACCAACGGTTACCGCATCTACACCACCGATCCCTTCAACAAGCAGTCAGAGTCGCGTGAGGGCGATGTCTCCAGCCTCGAGATGCTCTTCTCAACCTCGTTGGTCGCCCTCACCCTCTCGCCTCGAGTCCTGCGCATACAGAACACAAAGGTCAGCTGCTGTGGTACCCGTGCTTGCTACTTACCATGCTAAGCCCTGCATAGAGACACTCGACCATTTGTGAGATGACTTTCCGAACGGCAATATTGGCAATGCGACTCAATCGGAAGCGTCTGGTGGTGGTACTGGAGTCGGAGCTCTACATCTACGACATTAGCAACATGCAGATGCTCAAGACTGAGAAAACTTCCCCAAACCCAAATGGTACCTGGCCAACTCTAAACTCTATCCACATCCTGTAAACTGACTGGAAGCAGCCATCTGTGCATTGTCGGCATCTTCTGAAAACAACTACCTCGTGTACCCCCTCCCTACCAAGGCTGCACCCGCTACTTTCCAGCCACCGTCGCATGCACCGCCCAAATCAGACCATATCGCTCCCACAAGCGGCGAGGTCCTCATATACGACGCCACCAAGATGGAGGCTGTTAATGTTATCGAAGCGCACAACTCACCATTATCGTGCATTGCATTAAACAATGACGGCACCCTCTTAGCAACAGCATCAGAGAAAGGCACCATCATTCGTGTATTTTCCATCCCAGA
Organism: Shiraia sp. slf14; assembly: GCA_000498155.1. NCBI lineage: Eukaryota > Fungi > Ascomycota > Dothideomycetes > Pleosporales > Shiraiaceae > Shiraia > Shiraia sp. slf14. Next base: position 108,281 of record AXZN01000062.1, read on the forward strand.
CGCACAAAAACTCTATCAATTCAGAAGAGGATCTATACCTGCCAGGATATACAGCATGTCCTTCAATTCAACCTCGACGCTGCTGAGCGTCTCGTCTGCCACAGAAACCGTACACATCTTCAGGCTTGGAGCGCCAAACACAAGTCGGAGTAACAGCGTTTCCTCGGGACCCAGCAACCCTCTTGCTGCATCCCACCAGCGAAGTGGTAGTCGGACGAGCGAGGACATGGCAGATGATTTCGGGGCTAGTACACCTGATGTTTCGGCCCCAGAGCGCAGGCCTTTGAACCCAACACTTGCCAGCATGATTAGACGAACCTCACAAACAGTCGGCAAATCCTTTGCAGCAACGGTTGGAGGCTATCTACCATCCGCAGTGGCAGAAATGTGGGAGCCTTCGCGCGACTTTGCTTGGGTCAAGATTCCACGGTCGCCCAATGCTGCTTCGTCCGGTCCTATGAGAACTGTGGTCGCGTTGAACAACAATGGACCTCAGATTATGGTTGTAACAAGTGAAGGAAACTACTATGTATTCAATGTCGACTTGGAAAAAGGCGGCGAAGGCACGCTGTACAAGCAATACTCGTTAGTTGACCACCTCACACAAGACACGCCCCAGTACCCTGGCTAATCTGCTGTAGATTGCTTGAACCGAACGAGCTCAGTTCGAGTAACTCTCAGGATCTACCCGAATGATCATACCAACTAGCATATCGAAGCGCCTTAGGATTTTGTTGTAGGCTAGACTTTTTTACATACATTGCATTGCATTTGGCGTTGTTGTTTTATAATTCCCCACCACGGTCAAGTCATAGTCCAAACGAATGTTGTAATCTCATATTGATAATGCGAGTCTGTTCCTAAATTTGATCAAATGTCTTACCATGACTTTAAACAAAGGGATCAAAACCAATGTACTGAATTCTGCAAATTACCTGTTTGTTGCATATGTGACGGAGGGCGAGATCGGACGCATGAAACGCGTCGCGAATTGCTGAACTACTGGACCCTGCGAGGCTTGTGTCGGGAGCTCCCCCCGCCACTGACCTCATTCGTGTAGCATCATTCGTCTTCCGTTGTTGCCTGTAGCTATACCTACATGTTACTCTCTTCAACCTTGCCACACATCATCGCACTTTATAAAAGTACCACATTACTTGATACGCAATCTAAGTTCGATACTGTCACAAGTAAAAATGGTGCAAGATACCACCACGGGGAATCCGCTCAGCGCGGGTTCGCTCTCGCTGTTCATGGCTACATCATTACCAAAACGCGATGGGCCATCGCTCAAAAGTGCATCGGAAGCGATAGCACTCGCGATTCACGCTGGCATGCTGGCTGTTGGATTCAGGCTTGTTGGGTTGGGAGAAGACGAGCGAATTGGTGAGTGCAATAGCTCGTGTTACTTTAACCCAAATACTGAACGGCCTACAGAGGCGCACGCAGATGCAGAAAACCCCCAGTCGTTACCAACTACTTGGAATGCTTCTGATTCATATGCATTCCGTTATGCACATGCTCAGTCAGCCATGGAGTATCTGATCAAAGTGAACAAACTCGGGAGCAAGACCGTGGTTTACGGCCTTGCTATTGGAGCAGACAAGACCACCCACTTCGACATCACAACCAACGACTACATATCGCCCTCTTCCTTGCCACTCACAGTATCAGAAGATATACCAACCGAAGACGTAGCCAAAAAGTTACAAGATCTCTTCATCTCCTCAGGACGTTTGAACGATCTTGGCTCACTTTTCAAAATTTCCATTATTCAAAAACTTGCCCCGGGACTGCAAAAGCACGAGGAGAACAGCAACGAGCAAGAGCAAAGTTCAAACTCTGGCCGATCCGCACCGCAAAGAGGCGAACCTCCAGATGCAAGTCAACCACCTCGTGAACCAGGACCTGCACGCCCACATCCATTTAATGACCCTCTAGCTGTGCGACCACAAGGCAATCGTCCATTACCAGAGCCAATACCTGGCTTCGAGGACGAACACGAAATCAACCGCCCACCACGGGGTGGATTGCGTGACGATCGCTATCCCGTAGGCATTGGCCACGACGATCTGTATCCTCCCGGTCTAGGTCCTCATGACCCTCTTCGCCCACACCTTGGACCCGGTATACCGCGACCTGGCGGAGGATTCGGTGGCGGGATGCATCCTACGTTTGACGACCCGCTCTTCAGAGGCCAGGGGGGTGCGGGAGGTTATGATCCCATGGCACCTCCCGGCGCACGGTATGACCCAGTAGGACCTGGTGGTGCTCCAAGAGACAATCGTGGAGGTCCCAGGTTCCCAGGTGGAGGAGGCTTTGGTGGTCCAGGCGGACGACCTCCAAACCCATTTGGCGGGTTTGGGGACGGTGACTTTATCTGAGGTGTTGTTGAATGAATTTACAAGATCATGATTAGCATATGGTGACGAACGACATGATGACTGGACGGCAAGTGGAACAAAATAGCGCTCATATTCAAGACTAGCATTGGGCTCGAAAGTAATGAATTGATCTTGGGTTCGCTTGCAAGCATGGAACTCGTGCAACTCAGAATTAATGAAATTCGTCATCCATAATGTTACGCATATTAAATTCAATAGAAACGCCAAAGTCAAATTCCTCACTATCACAAGAATCAAGCTATCGAGGGCCCACCGTTGCCCCCCAAATCCCCAACTCTCTCTCTCTCTCTCAGCCAGGAAATCCCTTCGTGTAGCACCCGAATTAGCAACCCACTCCGCCACCTAGCTCCGCATCGTGATGCTGTAGCCTGTGCAATAGACTGCTGTGATCTTCAGCGATCTTGGCTTCCTTTGGGAATCAAAACGAAGGGTACACGTGAAAATTCGCCCGGTGGTTGACAAAGAGTAAACCTTGCCATCTATAATTGTATCCGACTAAACCTGTGCTGTGAACACAGCCACGCTGGATTGCAGTGCAGCCGTGTATCGCCTTCCCCACACAACAGACTTGGTAGGATGGAAAAGTTTCTTTCTTTAGCAAATGCATGTATGCTTAATTCCACTGACGGGCAATGGCATTGCTATGTCTGGGTAAATCCAAGTCCATTCGTCCGTAATGTTGGTTGAGAATGAATCAATTTAATTCGTCCGAATCCTTACACACCACCACGCGCACCTGAGCACCACCAACCCAGCGCAAGCCCCCCCTTCAACCCACAATTTTAACCGCGCCAGCGTGGAAACCATGTCTAAGACATACATTGCATACATTTCATGACTAGCCCAGCACCATCCAGAATCACAGCCAAAAATCCCCGAGGAATACAATTTTTCCTTCTGGAAAATGACACCACCATGATCCTCCGCCCCGCCGTTGACGTGCATATCCCACCAACTCACTCTGAAACCGCGATAAAAAACCTGTAGCCTCGCGCTTGCCCTGCACCCCACTGTAAGAAGCCTAGTGTAACCGTTGTAGAGGCTGCGGCGGCGGCGGGTTGGAGGCCTTATGGAACAAGTTTGTCTAGTAACAACAGGTACAGCCTCGCAAATGCAGCCTTACGTTTTTGTCACCGCGAAGACAAGCAAATGCGCCGCCGAGCAGCATGAGGCGGCGGCGCGTGGGAAGTCCGCGCGGAAACGGCCCTGGCAGATAGATCGGCCAGGCGCACTTTTCAGGTACAAAGATTGACCTGGCGGTGTGGCGGGCTCCGAGGAGGGAAGGGGAATGAGGTATGGAGGGCTGGTTTGGGGAAGATGTTACATCGGTAAAGGACTTATTCGTGCTAGTACCTAGGTCAGATTGACAGGTGATGGATATGCGCGCTGGCTGGCTGTTTGTGTTTGGGAAGGAAGGGTGAGGCCATGTTCGGACTGTGTGTTGGGCGTATGTCAAAGTAGGATTAAGGTTTATTACTACACCCCCCTGGCGTATAAAATATGATTGGTACTTTTCTAGCGACGCATGTTGATTTGCTGGCCTGTGGCTTTTCCTGGTTGTCGGATATTAGGGCTGTGGACGTGAGAATGTTTTTTGTCCGTTTGTATGCGGTACAACTTTGAGGTGTCATGTTCGCCCCAATCTGTGGGGTAGGTATATTTTGTTTCGTCAAATCTGAAACACTTGGAAGGAAGGTCTTCGATGTGACATTGGGGCGCAAATCCACGTGGTTGGAATGGCGGGCTTAAGGATGAGGTTCTTGAGGTCAGGGCATGGGCTTCATGGTTGGAGGCGCCATCGGGCTTATTCTGACAGGGCTTGGTAGAGGTCGCTTTGGGAGATCTTGCTATGGAGAATGCCTGGAATACGTGTTGGATGTTAAAGTTAGGGGGCCAAACTCACGCGTGGGAATCTTTTTAGAAGCGCGCGTAAAATTTGTTCAACGTATGGCTTTTCAAGCATTTCTTAGATAATGGCTTACCAGCTATTTGTCACCACTTGAGAGATATACCCTGGCGGAGTCGATGTCTGTACGCCATATCGCGTCAGCCATTTGTGGTACCTTGAACGATCATTGCCGCTGTACAGTCTTATCCGCGCGGCACGGAGTAGGATGCGTCAGCAAACACAATCATCTTAGCCGCAAGGCGCAGATGCTTACCTGCACGTCCACTCTGCACTTTTTGTCGAATTTGTCCTACACCGTTATTTCCATTGATGCAACCATACCTCAGAGTAAATTGCCCATCCTCCACGATGTGAGATGTCCCGATTACTAGCGTGTCAGGTGAAGTATCTGTCAGCGTGGATCACTGCGTTGGAAAATGCCAGACAAGGGCAAGCGAGCCGGGAGATTTTCGTTGTCATGAAGGGGCAATATCCATTGATCGCCATCGTTTGAAGAATTCTCGGGGCCAGAAGCTACGCTCAGCTGCTGTGCAGAGAAATTGAGCGCAAGAGCCATTTTGCGGCCATTAGCATCCTCATACGTAGCCATCATGCTCCATTACCCGATTTTAGATGTGATTATTTTACTTATTCTGTCTGGAATTGAACTAAAATATACAAATCCGAGCAATGATGTGTTGGTATTGACGGCATTTATGCAGGGCGTTTGCTGATCCTCTGTGCCAATGTTGCCCGGCGCTTAATCTATCACGACGAGAGGATGGAGATTACGCGTTAAATCCATAGCAAGACAAGAAAGGATAGCGTGAAATAGTTTCAAGACAATTTGTGATGATTTGAAATACCTTGAACCCTTCCGAGCACGTACGCCATTATGCCACGTTGGTCATGCAGGGTTTGGCGAGATTAGCACAGGTCGGGCGTTTTTGAGGATTGTGAGTGCAACTTGATCCATGCAAGTAGCGCCAGAATGGCTTCGTTACCAGATCTGACCTAAGAATCTAACGCATTAAGCGCTTTGTTGTCAACACCATTACCATCTATGCTCGATTGTGCCTCAGACAAGGTTATGGGATGTCATGCAGTCTCGAGTTGAAGAAGATCGCGGCTCTTTCGGGAAACGAGCTGCGTAATCTTGCGTACAGCCAGGAATTGCGGGATACTCACCCTTCAGGTATGGTTGCTCAGTCGTCTAACGCCCTGCGCTAGCTGAATGAGGATTCAAGGGGTGAGCATAACGACTGTCTCAAGGAAAAAAACGAAAACCATACTACAGGTCGATATCTGCCAGAAGTCTAGTTACACTGACTTATTTCCAGAGAGTACATACATAGTAGACAAATAAAGATGCAGAATATCACAAGCAAGGAGCTTACTGAAATTGGGCAATGGTAGGGGTGGGCTTGAATAATAATGCACCAAAACCGGAGAGATGGGATAGCGAGAAATAGCAGTCGAAAAGAATGGGTGGTAGATGGGAGCATGATCAGGTTCGCAACCCCACTACTCGTACGATGCCGCGTCTGAGCTGTCTTGCTTAGAGAGAATTGGGTCGGGTGAATAACCGGATCGCGGCTTTCGCGCGTTAGGCGCTATACCAAGACTGGGTGGCCAAGCTAAGCTACCAAGACGCTCTTCGTTCATTTACCAGCTCTCTGGAATCATTCTTTGCATTGCGAATCACAATGGTTGGAAAGAACAATTTAAATCGTAATAGCGTATGCTTTAGCGTTCCGCGTCATCAGACAGAGATGTGATAGCTAGCTCGGCTCATCCAAATCAGTCTTGCCTTCTGGGTGTTGTCAGCCATGAATCCTTACCATGCGAATGAAAATGATGACTCCGCGTATCTTCCCGTCTTATATCGTGCAGGTTGAGTGGGAGAAGTACATGATTTATGTCAGATGTAACTGGTTTGCTTATCGATCCCAATCAGTGGTGTGGCATGCCTTATCCAGTCGTTCGGGGTCAGGGCGTCAATTTCAACACTGCCGGGACGCTCACCAAGCCGAGAACCGTCGGCATCTGGCCGAATTTGTGATGATGCCCGTATGGTGTGAACATGTATGATGGCGGAGCGGGGAAGCGCGCCACGACTATCCAAAAAAGAAATCGATAGCTAGTTAGTCAGTCGTCGTCTATTGCACAAAAGGTTGGGGAACAAGGTATGTATGTATGTATGTATGTATGTATAAGTCGGTCTTACTCCTAAGGTAAAGAGCCGAAAAGATGGCTGACATTGCATGATACTTCGGCGACTGCTCAAGAGTAAGACAAGAGAATGTCAAGTTATACCCGGAGAACATTTTCAATCACAATCATTGGACATACTATTAACCTCATTTTTTTTTAGGGAACAGTAACGCTAAAGCATATTGTGTTGTTCTCATTTCTGCTGTAGTCTCGCTTGCTAGTTCTGCAGGCCGCATGCGGGACGGCGTGCCCGACCGAGTCTGTGCCGTTGCTCTCCAACCGAAGCCGAGCTGGGTGTGCATCAAGTGCAAGGCTTACAAAGAGCCAAGAATGAGATGATGTAACTGTTCGGATGACTGCGATGGCCACCACACTTCTGGTCATATTGGAAGGGATATACCTGTACAGTTCTTCAGCGAATGTAGTATGAGCGGCGGAAGGGGCGTAAGTAGCGGAGAAGGCGCCAAACCAAGGTATTCTGTGCAAGGGCTTAAAAATGTGGCTTAGTGTGACGTTGTTTTTAGCTGCAGCGACACACGAGCTAAACGACCCTTAGCGTAGATCGCGCTTGTCGCTTGCGCCTACGCGCGGCTATGCACATGGCTTGGGCCACAGCCGACTCCACGCAAAAGCATCGCGGTTATCTGGTCATTTAGGCGACTTTCCGATCGCCCCGAATGAACAGGCGCGCTTGTGCGCTTGTGTAGTTCCTTGTACAACAAAACTTCTACTATGCGCCACAATGCTTACACTGCATTCACGTGGCATTGGCATGCACCTCCTTCCAGAGCTGTGTGGGTGGACAGCCAGATACCAGATTGTCAAATCATCGGTGAGCTTGCAACGGGCGTAAGGCGAGCCATGACGAAGGTGACAGACCCTGGAAAACGTCTCGAAGTCTTGGATCGATGCGCGAGAACATCAAGTTTGAAAGCGACAGTGACAGATATGCCAAGTTGTTGTTTTCCCTAGGCGAAGAGATAAGAGCTGACTCAACCAACTGATTGGTTATAAGCTTCTGTTCTGAAGAACACAAGATCAACGTTCACTTGTAAGCAGGCTAAAGGTAATCATGTAATTGGCTTTCGCAGCTCTCAAGTGACCTTATGGAGGGCAAGATGCAACTCTACTGTCTTTGTCTTAGATTGCGAGGAGATCACCTGAATCCAAACTGGGATGCAGACGCCAGCGTGTTGTAAGTTCCTTCGCTTTGGCGCTTTCGTACGAGGGCGTAGATTGCAACTGCTTCGCCCAATTAATGCAGTCATGGTACATAATAGGCGTGGGTGGGGCAGGCATGCGAATGTTCATAGGAATGATAGGGTGCTGAAAAAACACATGCCAACAGGCCAGCAAATACATGGTCGTTAACCACCATCAAGAATGACAAGTAGTGATGCGCTACACAGCAGCTAGGAAAGAAAAGCAGTGCGGGGGGGGATGTAACGCGACGTCACGGTTCTGCTTATGTCAGGGCAGTGTAGGGCAACGTTTGCGAAACTATGTTGCAGATTGTTTCCGATAGCGAGCTTTGGGGCTGGAGGATGATCACCGGCCCGGTATGAAAGGGCTGTCTGGGTGGTTTGTGGATGGTGGATGCCGCAGGAGGGGTAGAAAGAGCGATCACTCTCTAATTGCCGATGCAGCGGCGTTAGCCGCAAGCAGAGAAGATAGGATGGTAGGCGGGTAATGTAAATGCGTGTCCCGCATGTTGAGGACCATCATGTGACAAAGGGAGGCCAAACCCGGTGCTGAGCGCCGGTTCGTGGAACTCTCAAGTGCCGTCAGTCAGGACTCGGCCAGCCCTGAAGACATCTTGAGTCAAGCGGATCAATACCGCGCCAATGTTATTTGCCAGGTTCCGTGGTAGTTTGCAGGCTGCCAGTGTGACAGACCCAGAGTGCTGGAGCTTCAGGCAGCAATTGGAGGTATGCATGCAGCAGTGGAAGCGAGCAAAAGAAGCTGGTAACGCGAGCAACAGACGCAATCGCCAGTGGGCCCGGGGTGTGTTGCCAATGGGGCCGTGATGGGGGAGGGTTAGTGCAAAGCAGTGATGAGACAGGGCCAGGCATCCAAGGGTTAAGCGCCTGCCACAGCACAACACGCGCTATGAGGAGTGTATACATACACGGTGCGGTGCAGATGGCTTTTTTGCGAGGCTAGAGAGACCAGCGTGGCAGGGCTAGGGTGCGGCAAAGTGGGTGCGGTGGATGTATACATAGCAATGATGCAAGTCATTGAGGCTAGCCAGCATGTGCCCAGGTTTGGGTACTGACTGACAGACACACCACACCACACGAGTTTCCAACAGAGCTGGACAAGGCAGAAGAGGGGGGCAGCTGTGTGGCCCAAGAGCGGAAGGTCGATAGTATGGGCCAGCAGACGAAGCATCGACAGCGTGTAATTGCCCCAGGTGGCCCGTCCGCAGGGTGGAGTTCTGTGCCGCAGCAGAGCGTATGGGCGGCCAATCACGTGAGGGTGCCGTGTGACCCGCATGCATATGCTACAGGGATATAGGCGCCGGCCAGCAAATTTCGCGCAAAAGCTGCACTGCAATCCTACCCTCCTGGCATACATACTCGCACCCTAGCCTGCGGCCCTGTGCGACGGCAGTGATCCCCGTGGAATCCTAGTCGATGCGCGGTTGCACGGAAAACGTTATGGAAAACCGGTGAGCCTGGTTAGGTACTGTACTTACCCATCTTTCACCATCCACCCACGTAGTCGCTAGGTAGTCGCTGCGCTTCGACCGAACTGGCTGTCTGCCAAGCTCGCCATCCATCCAGCATCCACCGTCACTGACCACTGTCTTCACTGTCTTGCTGCTGACTGACACGCACTGCAAGTGGGGGCAACTTTTAGCAATCAAACACTATGCAATATCATTTCCTTTGTGGACAAACAAACGGCCGCTCCCAGTTCGCTCTGATACCTGGTCACCTCTACACGTTGCCGTGAGCCTGTCTATTACAGTACATCTATGTCGTGTGGACCGCTCCAGAACGCCGAGTATGCAGTCCCACCTCCAAGGCCGAGCTTCGCTCCGCGCCAAAACAGAGCTGCAGAATTGTACAAATAAATCAACCTTCACCGGAATTCCAACCTAAACGCCGCGGCAATGCCTGTGATCCATCTTCCTGCTTGCGCCTAACTACAATCCCGTAGCTGCTGCATATCCATCATGTCGTAAACGTGACAACATTCGAGCATCTGTCACGGGCACTTGATGGCGTCCACGGCAACCGTCTTCTTCGTGTCTAACCATTGCCATTAGTAAAAGAATGCTGCAACTCTTGCAATGCAGTCATGCTTACCTGCGGAGAGTGTCTTTGCGAGAGAAAGCTTGTGGACACCGGCCACATCGAAATGGCTTCTCCTTTCTGTGCACACTTTGATCATGTCGCGCCAGATCGGTCTTGCGCACGAATTCCTTGCCACAACCTAGATACGGGCAAATGTTCTCCTTCCTTCGAGATACATCATGTGTCAACATGTGCTGGTTATAATTGTACCTCCTTGCAAAACCCTTGTCAGGGCAAAGGTGGCAGCGATAAGCGGCATTGGCAGGATCTGTGTGTCGTCGATTCTTGGTCCTTTCTCGTGGCACGCTGGTGCTTGCATATGGAGAACGAGCTTTGCAGCGATAACTGCTGCCTGTGCTTTCCTCCGAGGGGGCACGGTCGTAGTCTTGGTCGCCGTAGTCGTACACAGACCCTTCATACTTGGGTACTGGCGACGAACCATAAGTGGTATCGTATGGGTACCCTCCAGCATTCAGTCTTTCAGGAGCGACTGTAAGCGACGAGGGCCGTGGTGAAGATATGCTCTGCATGTCCATTGGTTCATCTACGCCAAAGCGTACTTCTTGGGGCCAGGGCGAATATTCGACTTTGATACCAGGGTATCCGTGTTCTGAGCCCTCGTGCGAGAATACCGACATCTCGCGTGTGCAAGAAGAGTGAGAGGATCTTGGGGAATTGTGGCCAGAAGCCCAAGGTAAAGGCGATCGAGAGACTGGGTGGTCGAATGCTCCAGATGCCCAAGGGTCTGCGATTGCCTCACCCATCAAAGGAGAGACGCCACTCGAAAATGGGACACTGAAGGACTCTGATGGTTGTGGAGATGGTGGAAGACCGTGTGTTGCTGGTTGGGGATAGTCGTAGAGCCCGAGAGCGTCTGGGTACTTTGATCGATTGTCGTGGCGAGCTGGGGAAGGATATGACGACTCCAACAATGAGCCAGTCCTTGGAGAATTGTGTTGTTGGTAGGGTGAGTTGAAGGGTGGTGTGGGCTGGTCCGGATAGAGCATCATTGTGAAGGGACCAAGAGGGCAAAGTCAAGTACTAATAGTGGGTAATAGTCGTGTATGGACAATGAGGATAGATGAAACTTGAACTTTGCTGGAACCAGGGTAGATGAGATGAAGGTGGCGAGGGCAAGTATAATGATAGAAGAGAAACAGTGACTGGAAACTTGAGCTGCAGGGCAATGCAGCAAGGTTATATCTGTGCGATGTAGCGCGTGTAAAGAGCCTTAGAAGATCCCAGGTCGGAAAGCAGTAGAGTATCTGTGCTGCGGCGGAGTGTTCCTTTTTGAAACAAGAGGTTGGAGCAGTGGGCTTTTTGGCAGTGAGGCAGACTTGATAAATGGTACTAGACATGGACAGCATGAACATGATGAGCTGCTCCAGCCGCGAGAGCGGCAAGGCGCCAGAGAGCTGCATGGACAAGGGCATGGGCATGGATGGGGCTGGGGCCGTTTGTCGCGGACAGGGTAGAGAGTAGCGCAGGGCATTGTGCAGGCTCCCCCTGCACAAGGTGGATAGTGGCGCGGGCTGGGGACATGAACATAACCAAGCTCTCGGGAAAGGCCTGAGCGGCCCGAAGACAAATCAGATTTACGCCGACCATAGCTCGAGGCGCAAGCAGACGCTGATGGTGGGCACATCCTTGCTGCAACGGTGGGCTTGAGCACTATCCTAGATTGAGTGCTGTCGTCTACCTGCTCCATTTCATTCCAGTACCGCACTGTCGTCGTCGAATCGTGCGTCTGCTCGGACGATTGCAACCCCCGTATGACATCTCTGCTCCGATCGCATCCATCTTGATTCGTGCATCCCCAAGTGATGTGATCGACCAAACTGCACCCACTGCCTCCACTCCTCTCTCGCCTTAGCACTCCTCTCGCCTCTATCCAAAGGGCGGCTGCAAGCGCCGGCCATCAAGCGGCCCTGTGCACTTCGCGTTGCTCTTGGAGCTGCGCGACCACCGTCGTGAGTTCTTCGACTTGAGATGACAACTTCAGAACTAGTGTTTTGAGTTGGGCGTCCCCATCGTTGGGCCCCGCTCTCGTCTGAGGCCGATTTGTCTGTTGAACCCGTCCCGGTGAAGGCGAATTCGGCGCCGCCTGCACATCTGCCAACAACAAGCGGGGCGTGTTGACGGCTAATCGGGGTGGCCTTTTAGACGGCAATGGTGTTTGGGGTCCGTTGAAAGACATGACGTTTGACTCGCGCTTGCGGGAATCGGCAAGATACTCGTACATCCATATCGCCAGAACAAATGGCGAGTGGGTGGCCTTGAGCAGCACAATTCGAGCACTTCTTAGACGTTCCGAGGGAAAGAAGAGCCGAAGAGGTCTGATGCATAGTGGGATGAGGTTCTGGAAGCTTGTCAGCCTCGCACTCATTGCAGTGCCATCGGCTTGATCTCGGATCAGGCTGGTGCAAGCAGCCTGAGCGGCAACCCAGCTACTGCCACAGCACTGATGCCACGTTCAACCACGAACCAGTCCACAATGACAACAAAACCACTAAAATACGGAATATACGGAACATTCTCAGTGGTTGGCCCTGAGCATTTCTTCGTCGTTGCTCATGGAGGCTATGTCGACTAGTCTTTTCGGATAGCCGGCGCTTAATGCCTGTTTCAACCCCCCTAAATTAGAAATGAGAGCCGAACACACTTACTAGAGGAGGAAGAAAATACGTCAGTCTATTGGAAGATGAGGCTTCAAGCACATAAACTGAGTATCTAAAAGTTACTGCGGTCAACAGCAGTCACTATGCAAAGTCGGCTAGCATGCACTCACATGAACAAGTACTCATCGCGTGCGTGATCAAGAACCTAGTTGACTATTAGCAAGTTTCAATATCCTACAAGATATGCACCATGTAATGTTCTCGGAAACAGAATTGTGCATCGCACCCTCAAGAAGACGACATGGAGCTTGTTGGTCGCCGATTATCACAGGAAGGGTGGCTTGCAAAAACATCCTAAGACCAACAACTATTGATCCAGCATGGATATAAAGAAATGGGGGCAGTGTTGGCCGCACCAACCATTGCCTCAACCTGCTTGGCATGCACCAGACAGTGCATGAAGTTGGGACCTTAATCAGAGGGCTAACGAAATGTACCCGAAATGTTTCCACACTGGACCTACCTTGCTTAGCGAATTGCTTAACAGGGATATCAAGCTGGTAATGAGTAAAATATTGGTCAAGCTGACGAAAATGAGCTGGATAAATGATCAGCAAATCGATGGGCAAGGTGAATTGTTGAATCATAGAGTTGCTAACCATAACAGGTGGGCCCTGCACTAAGTTAGCATGTCCTTACATATACCTCTCGCAGAAACTTACAAAAAAAGGTGATCTGCAGACCCGAGCCAGGTTAGTGGGCAGGCATTTCCTTCTCTAGGCATCACTTACATCTCCTTCGCAATGTCTATAGGGTGCCATGGTCAGCTCAGCTGGTCTATTGGGGCAGTGTCTTTGTCTTCATCTTCGTATTCTTACTTACCGAATCCAAGGTAACTTGACCTGCCATATGATTACTTATCAGCGCCAGGAATAGATCACTAAACACAGTCACACGTACCCAAAAAAGACTTTGATCAAGATCCAACTCTGTGGCGTGTATCAGCATAGGCAACAACGTTACAGTGGACTGACGTACCATCTCCTCTGGCTTGAATTTGTCTCGCGCAAGCAGTACGAAAGTTGTCAAGAATCCTGAACAATCAGCTCAGCCTCAGGCGTTATGACTGTGCCACGTACCTAAATACAAAATGATTACCAGCGACAAGAACTTTATGAAATCTTTGGTCTGCTCTCAAGTCAGAGTTGCTAAAGAAAGCACTGGTTGTCTGACAGCACTGACCATTTCTTTCAAGCACGGGATCTGATCCAATAGTCAGCTTCAAGTAGGAAACTTCTGAGCGCGGATATGCAATTGCCGTAGCTCGACAAGAGTATGCAACAACAAAGCTCTGAAAATGGAAACCAATTGCTCAAGACTTACCAGCGTCCCAAAATAGCGATTCAAACTTAGCAATGAGAATATGCGTGGTACAAGAAAGAGCGCTTCTAGACCAAGGACATCGTATGCCAGCTCAATCGTATCAGCGTTGGCGGTAGACAAACCAACCACACGTAAAATGCAGAAGACCATCCCCACGACCACGATACTGATATCCCAAGCTACATCTGAAGTCAGTTATGCTCCCACATTCATATTGTACTTAATACTGACCCCACCAAAAGTCTGAGGCGTAAAAACTGGTCTGGCCAGCATCCACCCAGTCGGCGAATTCATCGTATGCGAAACTGGCGATCCAGACATAAAGAAGGATTTCAGGGACATTCACCTTCTTGTCGTTACGATGGACCAGAACGGTGTAATATAGGAGAAGAAAAACGCAGTGAAATAGTGTTTCGAAAACCTTGAGGTATAAGGGCACACGCAATCGACAGAACAGATCAGCCGAACGACGGTTGTACTTTCGTGGCTTTTTCACTGAATTGACGCTGAGTGTCTCCCAGAAAACGATATCTCCGCGCCAAACACCGTTGATGATCTTTTGGACGGGGCGTTGGCCGAGAAACTTCTTAGCACCTGAGACTGCTGCTATTTCCAGTGCACTGAGATTCTCGCATTGCGATGTTAACGAACTGAAACGCGTATTTGCATTTCCTTCACTACCAGTTCCAAAATAGTCGTGTAATGAGGCGGTCAAAAGAGGAGTTTGTTCGCTTGCATGATTGGAACCTCCGTTGAAAATGTCGTTACCGGAACCGTTTTCTGGTCCTTCACTTCTGTTTGGAGTTGTAACAGCAGGCAGTTCTACTAGTAAGAAGTCGATTATGTCTCTATCGGTCAAGTTGTTGAGGAACATCCATGCTACGAATTCGCATGCATATCCCCTAGCTTCATTAACGCCAGGTTCATCACTAGCCTCTTCCAAGGCTGAGAAATGGCCTTTCAAAGCCCTAAATGAAATCAGTATTTTGGACTCATCAGAGAAGGAATACTGAAGCGTGAGTAGCAGTTAGACCTCAATGATTGCACCTACAAAAGTGCACAAACAAGGGCAGGATGGTGCACCGAGTTTGAAAGGTACGAGATGAGTGGCTGCAGGACACGGCCTTGTTGGCTTCTGCGGTAGTCATCGAAAGTATTCGGCAGCTTGATATAGTGCTCGAAATATCTAATGCTAAATTAGATCATCATGTAGCTATACTGCAAGACGGGCGACATGCTGGCTCAGCTTGTCCACTAGAATGCCGAAGCTTTCATTCCCATCGACGTTCGGCACTCCAGACTCGCCGGCAGGCCAGGTGGGGGTTGAAGGTATGGACATTGCTATATCTGAGTCTCGACGTGCACACTGTCCATTGTAAAAGGATATTGAGAGGCGCGTCGTGGGTCGTCATAGCGCGTAAACATGAAGCGGGCCCATGTGTTGTTGGTCGCGAATAGCGTCATCGCTGTCTTGGCACTGGACTATCGTAGCTTCCTAATTCTATTATGACTTTCACCACTGTGCCCACAACATTTTTAGTATTATGGAATAAGAAACTTGATCGATTGACTAACCATGGCCGACGATGTCAACTTCTGCGGTGAATACCTCCGATTAACAGCTTTCCTACGTGTTGTCCAGAATGAGCTACCTAAGCGTCCTGCGCGCTTTAAACAACATGCGCGAAATTCCGGGAGATTACCGGAACCGCAAACGAGAAATTCTGTGGTAAATCATGGTAGGGTTCGTAATTACAATTTTTTCCAAGTATCGACAACAGCTTATCCATCACTGGAAATTGGAAGCGAAGCTGAACGACGACCGATTCTTAACGATGAAGATTTGGACAACACGACACCAGAACAGCCTCAACCAGAACTAAGAACACGGGCAATTGATGAGAAGCTATCCAGCAAAACGAGGTCTACTTCAAGCAACCGGAAACGGCGCCTATGTGTAAATGGCCTGGCTTTGCTGCGCACCACGACTTTAGATGGCTTGCCTGACCCACATGTGAGATATTTCTTCGATCCTGACTTGTGTTAATGCGCCTATCTGATAGGTATCATAGGTTTCTGAACCTGTTTCTGCTGCTTCTATCACGGAATCTGATCCAATTGGCGAAGTTGAAGCTGCAGTCGTATCCCAAAATACTAAGATCTATACTCCAGTAATGCATCTATATCCTCTTTACCTCATTTTATAATGCTTATGACTTCAGATGCACGACTCCCATAGCTCAAAGAACCATAGATCTGGTACAAAAGTTCTAAGTAGACATCCCTCTCCTTTGAAACTACTGAGGACCTGCCCGGTTGCACCTACACGCAAGGAGCGATCAAAGCAACAACATAGAAGCATTCAACTGGAGGCAGATGGATTTGTCGGAGAGGAAAGAACTGTTACTAGGAAGAAGCAACTAAGACAGCGGAAACAAGTTGCAGTACAACGACCAAAGCAAAGGAAAGTCATCGCTGAGCTTGCTCTAGCAAGTGGACCTTTACCGTCACCAGTACTTCACTCTCAGGTGCCTCTCAACACCTTAGCTCTTGTGAACGTACCGAGCAAAGAACATGACACTGGCAATCTTGAACATGTCCTGCAACGAAGTCGATCACAACAAAGCCACAGCAATGAAACCGTCATTGTGGAGAGAAATCAGTGTGAGACTAAACAACGACACCGCATTATTGACAACCAGCTATCCAAAGTCACTGCCCCCGTTCGAGAGGACACAGAGCCAAACAGCCCAGATTCAACTGCAAAATCCGAATGCAGAACACAAGAAAGCAATATCTTTGATGATAAGGAAAACCTCATAGAAAATGTTCCCAATCTCTTCCCAACATGGCCAAACACACCTGAAGTCTTCGGAGCGAGCTCCTCCTTCGAAAACGCTATGCAGCACCTCAACGGCGTAGTACAGGGTAGCCACGAGTTCTGGTGTTAATACAATGCTATGAAGTAAGGACCTGCTTCAACCTTGATTCTAACTGCCACAATATTGTTCTCTGCGAGGGGGCCTACGGTCCGAATCTGGGGTTTCAATTTTATGAAAGAATGACGTATCGAATGTGTTATTTCGCGAATTCCAAATACGTAATATATATGATTTAGCATGATAGTCACGCATAGCAGTCATGTGACACAGCAAGTAACATAATCTCACCACTAAAAGTTGATTTTCCTGAGCAAATGTGATAGAATCAAGTTCATTGCACGTGCCTCACTTCCTTCAAAGTCAATCATCATCATAATCTCAACAGAGCAGATTACTGTAAACTGCATCTTTCATGGAATCACCTAGCAACACATGTTATATATAACACTCCCCATCTTTTTTCGAGACAAGAGCCTTTGCTGCCGAGTCTTCCCAGTACGCTATCGTGAACCCCCTTTACTTCAGAAAAATCATTGGTATAGTGCCGAGTGACGTTACATCATAACATAAAACATAAAACATGAAATAAAGAAATAGAAAATGAAGAGGAGAATGCGCCTATGTGGCAAGTTCCTTGAACTCGCTTCAAGTACATGAATATTTCCTCACTGGTACTCATACCAGCTCCCCTCGTCGTACTGGAACCCCTGTAGACCCGTGATGCCATTGATGTCAGGAACGCCGTTTATATTACCACCGTTGGTATTCGGGTTGATACTTTCGTTTGGATTGGCGAAGCCATTTGCCGTGTTGCCACCAACTGGTCCGCCGTTCATTTGCACGCCGGGCGCCAGGTTGGAAGCCATAGGGAAGCCATTACTTGGAGTTTGAGTACTTGCGAACCATGAGGCGATGTCGTCGACGTTGTTGGGGACCCAGTTGTCGAATCCAGTTGCGAGCTGGGCTTGATCTCGGAAGATCCAATCTTGGCCTTCACGCATCAGCTGGTCTACGCCACCAAATAACTGACTGGGCGAGTTACCAGCGGTGCTTTTGCCATCAACAGACTGGCGAGCATTTGTTGATGCAGGCGTTGCAGGATTCAGCGCGGATGATTGTGGTGTCGCATGGTGCTGAATGCGTGCGTAAGCCAATGTATTGGGGTCGGAGGGAGGCGGAGAACGTGAGTAGGAATCGTTGCTTACGGATGGATTGTGTCCGTGTGGTACTCTGTTGATATATTGTGGAGTGGCTATACTCGCAATGTTCATGTTGTATGGCTGTAATGAGGGAGAGGCCTGATCTGCTGGTGATGGGTGCTGGTCCATGATTGAGGTGGCTTCACGAGGACTAGCTTTGGGGGTGCTGACCTCGTTCCATGGCCCATACTTTGTGTCGGTTCGAGCTAGGACCTGCTGAGCTTCTTCAGGAAGTTCCACCTTCCAGCGTTTAGTCAGGACACTGAGGATGCCAAGAGTTCGGCGAGCGCACAGCCAACCCTCCGCTATCTCTTCTAAATGCTTCACGCCATGGATGATGTCTCTTTTTGCGTTTTTCTCGGGCAGATTGAGAAGATGAATTGTGCATGCCGAATGCGCAATGTAGACACATATATTACAGATTTGTCTTAGACCATGTGACCGTTTGTACAATCGAAGGAGCTTGGATATCATTGCAGCTGCTTGGGTGCAAAGTTTCCGTGGAGAAACATGAGCAGGCAATGGCGAATTATTTGGGTTATATTTGAGGAATGGGCGGAAGAGATGGATGTAAAGAAGTTGGAAGAACATGCTGCGATCGATTAGCTGAAAGTAGCAAGGGCGTAACCAGGAAAACTTACTGCATGACTAGCATATGGGGTAATCCACCTTCTTTGGGCTCCAATTCTTTTGGCAGCTCCCTTCGCCAAGTCTCCAGACGCATATGTATTTCACTGAGTTTTTTCAGCTCCGCTTGTTTTCCCTTGGCCTTGTCCATGTCGATTGGGTTGTAGAAGAAATTCATCAGGTCACTAGAGATTTCGCATAGCTTGGAGATTTGTAGAGCGATCGCTCGTGTTCGACTTGGCTGGGAATGGGCTTGGTTTATACCAGAATCAGTGACAGCACTCCATGTTTCTGCATCTTCGACTGGGAAAACCTCGAATTTGGGAACAGTGACCATGGTATTATGCAGCTGAGGGAGTCGTCCAAGATAGTTGCTCCAGCATTTGTCGAAGAGAAAACAACCCCAAAAAGTGATTCGTCGAGCATCTTCCTCTTGCTCATCCATGTTGCCTTTGCTGTGCATGCCTAAATTAAGTCCCAGATCGCATGCCATGCGAAAGCTCATACCACTGTACACCCACCCTTTGGCTTCTCTTCCGCAGCCAGCCTCTCGCACTGACATGAGTGCTAAAGCCTGTACAGTCGCAAGAGCAGGAACTTCGTGAAGATCTCCCTCCATGATCAGTCTCTTGGCCTCCTTGAAAAAGTGGTCTCCAGCTGTAGCCGAATCATCCCTTATAGCCCTGGCTCCAGGCCATGACGTGAAGTGGCAACCAAGTGCTAACATGGCATTGACCAGTAATGGTGTACAATACTGCATTCTGCGCGAAGATCCTGGGGGTGGCCGGCCTAACTTGAACTCCTGGAGAAACAAATTCTTAGACAGGGTAGTGAAGAAGCTGTAATGCCAGCAAAAGTACATGCTAATCAGGTGTTGTACAAGCTCTGGATCTGTTGTGACGGTAGTCCATGAGCAAAAAGGATTTTCCATCTGTGAGAATTCCTCGGGATATGTATCTGGAGAGTCGGCAACGTCATTGTTTTTGTCGAGGTATATGAGATGTGAGGTGCCGCCAATGTATCTTGTTGAGCCGTCCTCGAGCCGCAGCTCGCCCATCTTCCCACTCAGCTGGCTCTCGAATGTTGGCTGTGCGGGTCCCAACGGAGGGGTTGCGTGTGCGCTAATCGTCTCATCCTCTTCGAGCTCGCCATTCTCCTTTGCTATAATGGCGTCTGCAACCGTATCGAGGCTCTCGCAGGTGCGGATCTGCTGGACAAGATGGGCGACTTCGTCTTCTGGATAGTTGAGGATGGCCTGGATCAGGGTCTGCAGGGTCGAGTTGCGCGTCTTGAGGTTATCAATGTCCTTTTTGTAGACGCCTTTGCGCCGATGATCGGAGTTGAGGTCATAGACACATTCAGTATTGTATACAGCGGCACAGGCGGAACAGGCTGGAGTGGTGCCGTCGCACTGGGTGTATGTAAGTGCACGTTCTCCACAGCTTCAAGCAAGTAGCAATGGCAGCTGACGCGTGACGTACCTTGGACTTGCGCTTCCGACACGGCACACATGCGCTGGAGATGCACCGCCTCTTCTTCGCATCCTCGCTGGCGCCGCTGCTGCCAGCATCCTTCTTACTCCTCCGCCCCTTCTTGGGCGGCGTGTCCGGGGCATACTCTGGCTGAGTGCTGCCCTCCATGGCGACCAGAGCAGGGCGCCTTTTCACCAGGCGCAGACTGTGGGGTTCGGGGTGGATTGGCGGGGCGGGCGTGCGCTTTGACGGTAGATGGACGTCGCTCTCTACCTTTCAACCACCCATTAATCAGCGACTGGAGGCAAGTGTCTATAATGGGGAGTCCAGAGTCCACAACGGGCTATCAACATGACTGGCCAAGAATGGGGACGCGCGATACGGCTACGGCTCACAGCTGCCCTCGCATTAGAGTTGGTGACAATTGCTTCAATTGCCATGCTATGTAGTAAGTGGTCGAGTCGCACACCATCGCCTGCTCGTTATCAGCTGACGTGTGATTGGCCCTGGCTAAGCCCTTATCTGCATGGTGGCTTGCTTGCTTCTTTCCATCCCACCTCCACCTCCACCTTCCTTGCCTATCACCTATCTTCACCCACTCACCATCCCAATAAACCAATCCCTCCATACATCAAGCAGACTTTTGGATTTCAAATCACTCGCAATCTCTCACACAGCTCAATTACCCCGCCAACTCACATGTCGTCAGCGTAGCCTTCGTCATCCCGATCTGCTCGGAAACCACCACTAGGATCTGGATTGTCCACCAGGATAAATGGCTTCCCTTCTGCATCCTCGTCCAGATTGCCAAAGAGGCGCATCAAGTCGCGAATGCTCATCCTATCACAGTTAGCTTACCTACAGACCATGGCTTGCAGTACACTGCGCCACTTACTTCTTCACTCGCGTCCCGTCATCTTCCATGACCTCGTTGATTTCGTCTTCTTTACGCTTCTGCATAGTAATCAACCGCTCGTCAACCGTGTTCCTGACACAAATGCGAGACATGTGTGTCGTCTCCTTCTGTCCTATACGGAACACTCGACAGAATGCTTGCTGCTCTGACGCAGAATTCCACCATGGGTCGACCATGATGACTCGCGATGCCATTGTCAAATTAAGTCCCACTGCCAAACATCAGTATTTCATCCAGTGATGTGAAGCTCATTGTCGCTTACAGCCTCCACATCGGAGTGTTGCCAGAAGGATGTTGCATGAAGCATCGTCGGCAAATTTGGTGATTGCTTTATCACGAGCTGTAAAACTCATAGTACCCGTGTACTTGGATAATTAGTATCGTTTCATGACTTGAGGTGGGCGAAAATAGTCCTACCTGTTCTGCTTTCCAACCCTCGTTCTGGCAAATCTTACCTAAAATTCTCACCCTTATTGTTGTCAGTCTAAGTCGGAAAAGACTTGCATTCACACTTACATCGCCAGAAATTGCGTATAGACGATGATCTTCACGCTTGGATTCTCTTGTCTCCAGTTCAAGATTTGTGCCTTGATGGCAATCGTCTTTGCTGATGGCAGAATATCCGCACCCCCCAGTGACAACCAGTCTTCTGAGATATCCTCGCGATCTCGGCGCTCTCTCTGCTTTGCCTTTTTCTGCGCTGCCTTGGCCCGCGTTCCTTGCGCCACAGTGTCTGCAAACTCGTCTTCATCAATCTCACACGGCTGTACATGACTGGGTGTAGTACCACACGTCTTACAGACTGAACGAGTTTTGCCATTTTCTGCGGCCTCCAAGTCGGACTGCTCCAGGCAAGGTGTGGAACAAATCAGATGGCCACAGCTTGAGATCCAGGGTTCGTATGGTCGTTTACCACAGAAGCTACATCTCGCTCTCTTCTTTGCCTTTTCCCAAGCATCGCCCTTTTTAAGACTGCGTAAGAATGGCTTGAAGTTAAAACTTTTGCCGAAACTCATGCCGCTCCCTCCGTCGCCCGCATGCTTTCCATGGGTGGACTGGCTATTTTCCTGGATATCTTCAAGTTCATCCAACCTCACAGCAGCGTCATCATCACCATCAGACAGAATATCGGTTTCCTCAGATGCTGCCGCTGCTTTTGTAGCCGCCTTTTTCTTTTCGTCCATGGCATGCTTGTCGAGCTGTCTACGAATAGCAATGATGGTTCGGCCTTGTCCAGTGTTCTTATCTGCCGCCTGGTTCTTGACAACTTCTTTGATGCGCTCAATGTCTTCTTGCTCGAGGAGATCTCTCATGACAAATTGTAGCATGAGCACATGCGCAGTTAACTGGCGGAGTCGCAGCAGCATCACCAGCGCATTGCTGTACGACCTTTCCAGCTCGTTTCGTTCCGACAACATATTGATCCTCGCAGTGAAGCGCTGATGCACAATCTCGTATATGCATCTTTCCACAGCGTTGAATTCGCCCCAATACGTATTTTGGCTTGCTTTAGGTAACTTCAAGATCGGTGCATTGAACATCTTATCCGCATGGGTTCGTCGAATCATAAATGTCGACAGTCGAACCAGTAATCTCTCCGTGTTCTCGGCGTCATTGACGTCACAGTAATTGTGTTTGAAAATCTTGAAACTGCCAGTATGTGGAACTTCAAGGAACTTGAAGTAAGGATACAACTCCGTCAAGCTGTTCAGGATGGGCGTACCGCTTAAAGCCCATTTATGTTGTGCCATCAAGGCTCGACACGCGATCGATGTTCTAGCCTGGTGGTTTTTGATTGCCTGCGCTTCGTCAAGCACAATTCGGAGGAACATCGTTCGATGCAACACTCCACGATGTTTTTCATATTCTTCTTTCCACCACTCAATCTTCTGTTGGGCAGTCTGACACTCAATAGGCGGTTCATTCTTTGGATACGATTTCATGATCTCGCCATAAGTTGTGAGAATGATATCTATACCTGATAAGATATTAGATGTATCATTGGACTGTAATCGAGTCCCTGCTCCATATCGCAGTACACTCAAACCACAATTGGTATGTTCTTGGATCTCCTTGTCCCATTGCGTCAATAAGGCAGGGCTGGCAACCAAAAGTGTGGTACGAGGCTGTTCACCCTTAGGCGGTAAACCATTGACGATGTTGGCGAGCATCATAAGCGTTTTCCCGAGACCCATTTGATCGGCCATCAAACCTCCCCGAGGCCGCTCTGTCGCATTCTCACGTCTTCGCATGAAAGAACTCCCAAGCACCTGGTAAGCTTTCAAAGCGGTCTTCATGCCTTTAACAAGCCAACCACCCTGATGAGCTTTGACCGAGCCGTAGCCATTAAAGTCCTTAGTAGCGTTCAGGAGGCCTGAAATGTCCGACCTCGCCTCTTTCTTATCTTGAATAGGCACACTCGCAATGAGTTCTTTGAGTGCATCTGTTTTTCTTCTTGATTGAAAAGTAGGCTGATCGGCTGCATCCTGGCTGGCCTGCTGTTGGAAGACATTCGCATTGAATAGTGAAGAGGCTTGCTTGACAGCATTATCAAGAGCGGCTTTCTCTTTGCTTCTTCCTGCACCTGTTGCCTTTTTCCCAGAGCCCTTTGACTTTGGCTTTGATTTCGCCTTGGAACCTCTGCCTTTCCGAACGTCAGGAGAGTCAGCATCAGCGAGCCCCTTCTTCTTCTTCTTCCTTGGCAAATCTTCATTCGCATCTAGAGCCACTCGCATAGCCTGCAACTCCGCGTCTTGCATAGACTGTGGTTGTACTGGTTCAGGCTTCTCTCTAGACTTGCGTTTGCGTGAAGATCCACTGGCTTGACTCGGCTGTGAAGGGTCATCTGAATCATCGTCGCTATCATCCGCCGGTGTGCGCACTTCTGGAAACAAACCCTGCTCTGGCTCACGAGCTATCTGAATATCCCTCTCTCTCTTTTTCCGACGCGCCATTTCGGCAGCTTCGATCTTGTGCCACTCGACCTCTTCCCTGAAGTACGCAAATGTACCATTACTCTGCCGAAGTCCATCGTAGTGTTTCTTTTGTCGCTCGAACTCCGCCACGGCTTGTCGATCTGCCATTTCGTCCTGGCCTACAACCGGCAGAGTCATAGAGGCAGGAGGCCTGATTGGCGAAAGCACGGCTTGCAGATAGTCTTCACTGTCTGGTGTAGATCTGTCTAAGCGTGGAATGGCCTTTTTGATCTTTTCCTTCTTCTCCTTGTGGGTTATTTGCGATTGAAGAACCCGCGCAAACACCGATGAGCCTGAGAATGAAGGCCTGGCGATGGGGCGAGCAGGTGGAGGCATAGGCGTGGGCGGGTCTTGAGGTGCTGGTGTTTCGTTCTCTGAAACGAAAAGATCGCTTGAGTCTGTGACTACCTTTGGTTCTTCAATGGGTGAATTTTCAGCTTGAGGGGGTTGCTGAGGAGGTGCTGAAGCTCTTGGAGTTTGTTGATGATTGTGCAAGTCAACTTGGTCATCTTGTCTATCTTGCTCGTTCTGCTCGTTCTGCTCGGGCTGGGTATTCAAACCAGCGTCCTGGTTTGTGAAGTCTTCTTCCATCGAATCCACGATATTCTCTGGTTTGTCTTGATCCTCGATGTCACCGTCAGACTCTGGAGAAGGCAGTGCCGCATGTTCACCAGCTTGGTTAATGGAGCTAGGCTCGTCATGCATGACTTGAGTGTCAGTGGTCTGTGACATCAAATCTTGTGGTTGAGAATCTTGGGTATTGGAAGATTCGTCCTCCATGTTGCAGGTGATGAGAGCGTTCACGCCCGATCAAATCAGTGCAACAGCCTGCAAGAATGACCGCAAGACGGGCGGAAGTGGAGGTGGAGTGAGTAATGATAGTGTGAGGAGAGGTCAAACAGTTCGCATTGAGTAAGGAAGTGTGGAGCCAGCGTGGATAAGTGTTGAAGATGATGAAGGAGTTATGGCAGTGAGACGAGGTGTAAAAGAAAGTGGGGGAGCGGCACAGCTATCATGAGACGGGCAGGGATGGATAAAACAGAGAGGTGAAGGAGTGGTCAAATATACAGGTGAGATGTAGAGTAAAGCTATCACATAGGCGGTGCGATCCGCGTGCTCCAGTCTTAAAGTGAGAGTCAGAGAAATGCATGATTCAGCAATTTTGGTGAGAGAAAGGCATTGCGTTATATCAGAAGTAAAAGTAAAGTCACGTCTCTAAGCCGTGCCAAATGCTGTCGACAGTGAAGGACGAGACACTGAAGCATACCCGGTAACCCACTGATAGAGGACTTTGAGCTGTTGGCCGTTATGTAGGCCACAGACATATCTGTAGAACTGGAGATACAGGGGTGCGTTTTGCATACGACGGAAGACAGGATGTATCATTCAATTAAAACCCAGTATTTCATCAACAACGAATAATCACACCTCAACAAAGCAACCCAAGAGACCATTGTTATTCATGATTATATTGATTACTACTTTCTATCCAAAGAAATCAACACCAGATGTACACAGTTGGGTATCTAAATCAAAAGCACTTAAGAAAACCACACAGACAGACAGACAGACAAAATCGCCGTTTTCAAGAACTTCTCAACAATCTCAAGGAAACAACGACATATACAAAGCAAACCCAGCTTACAAAGCCAGGCACTATTAATGCCAAACGAATGTACCATCACCACCCATCTAGCACTGATTCTCCTCGATATTAGGATAAAACCACGCCGCAAGCGCGATAATAATATACGAAGCCATCAGGAGAATACCTTCGAGCCAATCTACAAACACGTCAGTTTCGAATCTCGCAATAGGAAAAGGGGTGGGGATATACATACGAGACTTCCCATCCTGAATGAGATAATTCACCAACAGTACGCTAACAAAAAGCGTCGCAATCTGAAACGTATCAAAATACAACGTCATGCAATCTTTTCCAAGGATCCAGCCTAGAATCACAACGAGCGGGAAAACAAGGAGTGCGATTTGCATGCTCGATCCAACAGCCACGCCGATGGAAAGGTCCATTTTATCCTTGATAGCAACGGTCACGGCGGTGGCG
The DNA here is from genome assembly GCA_000498155.1 of Shiraia sp. slf14. Lineage (NCBI taxonomy): Eukaryota > Fungi > Ascomycota > Dothideomycetes > Pleosporales > Shiraiaceae > Shiraia > Shiraia sp. slf14. The sequence continues at coordinate 134,227 of AXZN01000062.1, forward strand.
TGCTCTGCGGCGTTGCCGACGATGGGGAGGAGAATCAGGCCTACGAAGGTGGTGGAGACGCCGCCGGTGGCAGTCAGGCCGTCGATGCTGTCGACCATGAATTCGGAGCAGAAGGCGACGAGGGTGGTGGAGATGGCGAGGGTGACGAGGGCGCCGATGACGGAGAGGTTGGGGGATTCGAATTCTTCTTCGTCGTCGTTGTTGTCTTCGTGGTCGGGGTCTGGGTTTTTGAAGAGCGCTTTGGCGTTGACGCCGCCGCCTGAGGCTGCTGCTGTTCCGGCGCCGATGGCCGCTACTCCGCGTGCTGCTGCGCCTTCTTGGATCTTGGAGGATTTGCGTTTGGCGACTTTTTGGCTGGGGGCGTTGTACATGGCGACGTGGGTCTTGAGCTGGAAGGTCAGGTAGCAGGCGTACACAAAGAGGAGGATGACAGCGGTGCCACGAGATAGCTCCTGGTTCTTTTGCGCATCACCAGCGACTACGTTGTCTTCCGCAATCATGTTGTGGAACACGGTGGGGATAATCAGCGACGCGATACAGAGCGCAAGAAGGGACGCAGCGGTTTGTGCGACAGTAACGTTGAAGTATTGCTCAAGACGATTGACGCCACCGAGGAAGAAAGACATGCCGAGGACTAGCAACAGATTCGAAAGCATGCTGCCAATAAGAGAAGTCTTGACGATGGTGATTTCGTTTTTGATCAATGCCTGGATGGAGACGATGAGTTCAACTGCATTTCCAAAAGTCGCATTCAACAATCCACCAAGAGTCTCGCCAACTCGAAGAGCTAGCTCTTCTGTTGCAGTACTCAACATGGCGGCCAAGGGAATGATGGCAACAAAATTGATGATGAAAATCGGAACAGGGCCAATATTTGCAGCTTTTCTGGCATAGAACACTGCAAAACCGACTGGGACCATGACCAGGAGAATGTTAATCCAGGCTCCGAAAAGAACGAATCGAATCTGTTGGCCAACAGGAATTTTCCTCTTGTGGGCCCGTTTCTTCTTCTCTTCTACCGACAATTGCTCTGAATCATCTTCACTCAATGTTTCTCCCTGACCTTCATGTTCCTTGCGGAAAATGTTTCTGAACTTGGTTCGCTTCGTGACGCCGTGACTGTCTTGGTGAGTTGAACCGACCACTGTGCTGTCACCTTCGTCTTTACCATGCCCACTCTTTTCTGGATCAAAACCTCGGGCCACTGACGATTCCGGGTTGTTGTGAAAGCCGTTTGGTGCTGCAGGGGTCGTAGGCGATGGATCAGTGTTATGGTGTTGAGAGGCACCATATTCTGCGTCCACTTCTCGGGTCTCACCTCGTCTCTGCTCTTCAATGCCTGGGGTGGCATGTGTTTCAGAACGCGTTGACCTTGTTCGGTGCACGTTATTCTCGGCATCCATCTGTGAGCTCCTAGACCGCGTCCGGGCAAATGGGTTATAGTTCATGGCTCCATCACCAGCTTGGGAAGAGGCGACACGATGCGCCTGCCTTCGTACGGAGTCTAATCCCATGGTAACATATTAGCTCATTGTGTACAAGTTAAGCAGCAATGATTGGTAAGAAGCAGAGATAGGAAAGGGTACCACATACGCATCGGATCTTGCTTGCGCGGCAAAAGCGGCAGCTAAACCTAAAGGTGATGAGATTTCGGCTTGGTTATTCGACCGGATAAGCACTGCGAATTCACAGATTCGCTGGATGTTCGAAACAGGTCGTTCCGGATGCGAACTCGGTGTTGGGGGCGGAAACCGTTGGAATGGGGGCGACGTCAATGTTTGGGCAAACAAGCGCGATCAGTGGTACTTGAGGTGCAGAAAATGCTGAGGCGCACGGCTTGTGGCAGGACAGCTGCAAGGTACCGTTGCCTAGAAGACGCTTTATATACAGATGTATAATCAGGCTGTTCAAAACGTGCCGAGAGAATGGAAGTTAAGTGAGTTGAAGGGCCTCGATACGTGTTGCCACGGGGTACACAGCCGCCTTTGTTTAGGGGTGGCGCGATCAACTCACAAGCCACAGACGGACCTGAAATTTGATGGGGAATTCTGAGGCGGAGTCGTAGAATTGCGAGCGATGATTGCGCAGAGAATACGAGAACCAAAATTTGTGGTGGGTGATGTTCATTAATGATCCACGTAGGTAGTCAAGCTTCACACGTCACTAAAACAAGGGGAGCTCAAAAGGCTTGACTGCACCTTGGTCTAACAAGGCCCATGACGACAAGCGCTTGAAGATGCGTGGCATCAATGCTTGATTCGTTGACTCCTGAAACGAGTGCGCTGTGCGAGCGAGTCGCGTCGTCAATCGTGTTCCGCGACTCGTCTAATTGGTTCCTCGTTTCAACTTCCTTGCTTTCATACGCTAAAGCACCATCTACACAGCAATCTGGGGCGTAATATCGGGCCTAGAAGCCGCTGTAAACGTTGTGAGGTAACCATATTTGAAGCCATTTTCAGGGTCGCTGATCATTCCTGGTGCAGCACTGCCTGAACGACCTATAACATGCTATTCAAGCTGGACCTCTTGTGTGCTTTCTATGTATGTATGAGAGGCTTTGATTAAGCCTCGGAACCACTGCCTAGGATGGTAGGTATGCACTGCAAGGGATCTCTAGTCCCTGCAGCCACAAAGTTGTGGGCCTCGCAGAATGACGTATTCGCTCTTTTGTATGCACTTCTTTCAGTATCCTATGCGCAAAGGCAGCTGAAGGTTTACGAACCCGAAACTCAATAGCTGTGTACCTGAGCCTCGAAGAAACATGTCATGCATCGCTGTCATCATCAGGTCAGGTGGTATTTGTAGTCACACTCCTGACTCCCACCGCTGGACTCAATTCGTAAGATAGTCATACCTATGACTATTGAACTTGATGAAATTCTAGTTGATATGAATATGCAGACAAAATTACTAGCAACTCCCTGCGAGTCTCCCACACATTTAAGACAGTAATAATCCATCAAACGCCTGATAAATCACGGACTCAAAATGCTAGTTGCTCCCCTAAGACATCTTCTCGATCAAGCTTACATATATCCCTCTTTGGGTGCATTCAAGAGTCCTGCACCTTATGGTCGCCCTTGATCACATCCGCATATGTTGGTGGCGGTCCCTCTGGTTGACTTGAACTTCCCTGGCCACCAGTCTGATTACTTTGCTGTGGTGTTGACGCAGCCTTTGCAGACTTTGTATTGCTCTGTTGTTGTCCTGCAAAACTGCCTACGCCACCGCTCTGTTGGCCTGGGAACTGTCCGTTACTCGGTTGACTGCCAACAGTTCCATAAGTCGGTTGGGCCTGTCGCCTCGCAGGCTCATGTGTGATCACATAGTAGGTAGTTCCTCCACGCTCGCCGTCGGGAATCTGTTGGTACTGTTCGTATGGAAGAGGGTTGTTGAGAATGATGTACCATGCGTGTAGAAGGCCTGGGAGGAAGCCAAGACAGCAGAGAGCGAGATTGATGAGGGAGTCAGCGCTACAGACACCTTTCTTGACCCACACTACATGCAAAGTTAGCTGGGTTACGTTCAGTTCAGACGAGTGGTGCGCTGTGTCGCAATACAAAAGAGTGCAGCCTAGCGCTTGCACGGATGTGACGTACCGCCGATAGGTGGGAAGAGCACAGAGAGCAACATCAAAAAGCAGTCGGTGCCGCACATGTTGGGAGCGTCGCTTTAGCTGAGAATACAGAGTGGAGTATTGGTCGTATATGGTTGGTAGTAGGTCGAAGTGTAGTGAGAGTCTTCAGGATGGCCTGAGCGGAGGGTACCAGAGGCGGCGGTCCTATGACGCGTGGTTCGGTGGCGCAGTGTGGCGCAACCAGTCACTCAGCCCCCACCATTCACCAGCAAGGCCAGCCGGAGGAATCACAACATCACCACTGAACTCAATGGAATAAGGTACTTTCACAATCAAACTTCAGAACGGTTTGAGTATGATTGAATTTTGGACTACTCTTTACCCCCAAGATATCTATAGATAACTGAGAAGTCCCGTCCTTTGCAGTTTTCATCTTTCTCTGCTGCATCATACACGGCTCTCGCAGCCTCGCCTAGTGCTAACCTGACATCTGCTTCAGCAGCAGCTTTCAATGCTAGCTTCAAATCCTTGTTGGCGAGAGCGACTCCAAACCCTCCTTCGTACCCCCTGCTTGCCGGTGAACCCTCAATAACACCTGGCACGGGATTGTTGACTTCGCTTGGCCAACACTTGCCAGTACTGATGTTAATCATACCTGCAAGAGCTTTGGGATCTAATCCCCACTTGATGCCCATGCTCATAGCCTCTGCAGTAGCTACATTGTTGAGTGCTAAGAGATAATTGTTGGCAAGCTTGCCTTTAAGGCCTGCACCTTGTTCACCAAGATGCAGCACCCTTCGACCCATCAACGACAGGACAGCCGTAGCTCGCTCCACAGCTTCAGGAGCAGCACCAATCATGAAGGTTAGAGTGCCTGCTTGAGCGCCAACGACGCCACCAGACATAGGCGCATCGATGAAAGTTCCTTGGCCGGTGGATCGGGCAACTTCAGCGACTTCGCCCGAAGTCATTGGATCAATAGTAGAACAATCAATGAAAAGACGTTCCTTCTTGACAGAACCATCTGTGAGGAGGGTCGCGGGCTCAAGCATCTCTTTGTACACACCCTTGACATGTTGCGGTTCTGGAAGAGAAGTGACTATTACTTCCTATACCAATCAATTAGCATATTGCATCTCAAAGTACAGAGCAAGGAAGCTAAAAGAGGATATGTGCATCAGAGGATTGGCTATAAGTATGGTGTAATCAGAATAAGAGTCACAAGTGACTCCCAACTTAGATCATGGATACGGATAAATGTTTCATCATTTAAAAAAGGATATTGACAAGAGCGGACTTACAGCTTTCTCAGCAACCTCGCGGACATTGGCGGCAACCCGAACACCATTGGGATGTTCTTCGAGGAACTTTTTGGAGGCAGCGGTGTTCACATCTTGCACGAAGAGTGTGTCTTCAGCTGGAATCTTTGCTCTTAGGTTGCGTGCCATAGGGTAGCCTGTGAAAGAATTAGCAAAGACTCAGTCATGTGAGCATGCGAAAGACTAACCCATCCTCCCAAGACCTATAAACCCCCACGTCGCTCGCAAGTTCTGGGAGCTTGAAAAACATCGCCTGGAACATCGAGGTCCTGCACTTGAGGACAACCCCTTGAGAGGCAAGGCAATTGAAGAAAAAGCCCGCATCTTGAATGTGTGGATGTGACAGTGAATTGTCCTGGGTTATGCAGTCGAAACGAGCTGTCCTGTGGGACGCGGTTGGATGCGGTCTCCGCTCTTGGATCGGCTTCGCTCAACCGAGGTCGCGGTTCACTGGAGGGTTAGACTGCAAAAGCATATCCAGTCATGCTCCTCTGCTGGAGCAGGTCGTTCTCTAAATTATCCTGAGAAGAATAACATCATTTAGATGCCGTTGCCAGACAGCGACAACTCTTTCGAGTTGCTTCGTTTGCTGGAGATGGAGCTGAGAAGTTGCGTGCAAGCAGAAAGTTTTTAGAGTCTGCGGAAAAAGTAATTCCGGCCGAGCTGACGCTAACCTTAATGTGGTCCCGACTGCAATGAACTCAGGGCGCGATCATATCATCATGTCAATTCATGGGGTTTTCGTTGTAATCTTTCAGTTTAAGAGTTCATTTCAGTTCATTTCAGTTCATCTCATTGATTCTTCGGACAACGTTGTCCGGCTTGGAATGCTATCTCTGTCATGTTCAAAAGATCAGAACATGGCGCCTCCAGCTTAAATAGTCGTTCTTCTATTATCAAGCTCCTTCACAATTGGAATGGCGTAGTAGCGGCCAGATGTCAGTGTTGAAGATTTGCGTGGTGGGTATCTTGCTACAAGGAAATAATCAGTAATCGTGCCCATCGAAGCTCAGTTTCACACCCAACACTGTCACTAACGGGTGGGCTCGCCGCCGTCATCGTCATCGTCAGAGTCGGAGATCTCAATAAGTTCATCCCCATTCTTCTTATTCGAAGGCTTCTTTTTGTTGCCTTTGCCGCTGGAAGGCGCGCTGACAGTGTCAAGAAACTGACTGTTACTGAGACCAGAATGGAGCTTCGACGCATTTTCGGTGTCAGGTAAGAACAGGCGCTCACTATACGTTTCGTATGCTTCGCGTGACTATGGCATATGAGCTATTATACTAATGAACAAAGTAAAAACGTGCACTTACATCTTCGTCAGAATAGTTCAGCTTGTGCCAGGGCTCTTGGTTTGCAGCCTTCATGAAAGCCTGAGTCACTTCGGCGGCCGTATCACCGCCAGTTTTCTTCACAGTAGGAAGGAAAGCCTTTGGTTCTGCTGGCTTTGCGCCTTCTTGTGACTCTTTCTCTCTTCGCCTAGCCACGGCTTCTAGCTGAGCAGAGGCGTCAATGTGGTGAAATTGGGTTCGGAGTTGAACAAGGCCATCGAGCCTGGTGAGGTGTAATTGATCTGGTTCGCATTAGCAAAGGAGCGTACTTTCAAAAATCGCAACTTACCGTCACGGAAGGTCCCGAGCATATAGCTTGGTCCTTTGCCATCATCCTTGAGAATTTGGCCACCGAAAGTCTGCGAATTCAAGACGTGACCCTTCTCATTAGCATCTTCGAAATGTGTGACGTATTCCTCAAAGTTATCGTCATCTTCAGTTGCAACTGGTGCTGGAGGCGCACCGTCAACGCCAGGGCGGTTGCCCGATCGAGGCATAGTGCGTTCGAAACCGGATGCGATACCAAAGGCTCGCTGCCCAAAGCCCTTGGTTTTTCGCATAGCCTCACCCCAGCGTACGCCTGCGGGACGGTTGTAGTTTTGTCGGATCTCGATGGGCACGTCAACCTCGATGAAGCCAGAGTCGGTCTTTACACGCAATTCGGTCGGTTGGCTCTGGGTCGCCTTGGTAAAGGGCTGGTCGGGTGGGCGATTCAGGTATTGTAGGACATAAAGCTGCTGCGCTTCCAATTCGGGAGTGACATAGACATCATATTCTGCGACAACAGGGTCGTCGTCCTCCACATCCATTGCTGCTGTATCCGCCGAAGAGATTTTGTTAGCTGATGATTGACAGAGAGTTGGCGATCAATAGTTGTACTTACGAGCCATAGTGGTGGAGGTGGGAAGTGGGTTGAAGGGCGAGTAATAGCAACCAAGCAAGAAGTTCAATTGCCAAAAAGTTCCCAAAGATTGACGCGGGGCAACATAACGCGAACTCGCGTGCACCCGCGGGCCTGTGCAGCTCATCGGCGATAATGACGGAATAGATCCGACACTGTCAACCACACCCACGTCTCACAACAACCAAGATAACTTCCTCTGGGTTTGTTGCTCAGAGAAGCTGCAGGGGATTTCTCATTCCGCAATGGCTTACATTGCACCAATCCACCGGCCGAGCAGCGTCCGCCATGCGCTCAAATTGAACTTCCTCACCCCAGACGAGGACTGTCTTGTTGTAGCGTAAGTAGAGTGTATTAGAGAAGTTCTTGTGATGTAGGTAATTACTGATAGAGGTGAAGCAAGGCAAACCGGCTCGAGTTTTATACGCAGACTGTAGATGGCCTAGCTTTGCAACACCAGAAAGCCATCTATGGCAAAGTTACCATGCTTCAGAAGCTCCGACCCGCCCTGTCGCCAACGGATCATCTGTTTGTGGGAACAGACCGGTTCATGTATTTTACTCTTTCATGGAACGCAGACAAGAAACAGCTACAAACTGAAAAGTCATTTGCAAGTGTTGCCGATAATGCAGCCAGAGAGTCACAAACGGGAGAGCGATGTCATGTAGATCCCAGTGGTCGCTTCATGACGGTTGAGGTATATGAAGGAATTATCACAATTATACCACTGGTGCAGCGTGGGAAGAAGAGAAAACAGGAGCCCGACATTGCCAGTCTTGGAGACCCACAGCCTGTCCGATTATCTGAGATGTTTGTTCGCTCCTCAGCCTTCCTACAACCGAGAGCTCTTGACGACAAGCCAAAGCTTGCTTTACTATACGAGGATACACACTCGCAAGTGAAGCTCAGGCTACGAGAGCTATCATTTTCAGGAGGCGACCAAGTCGAACTGGAAGAAGGCGAGCTTTGCCGGGCAGAGCTGGAGCTTGGGGCCAGCCATCTCATCCCACTAGAAGAGCCCTCGCATGGTCTCATAGTAATTGGAGAGACATCTATTGGATACTTTGATGATGAAACCAAAGAGCTTCAGGTTGAGCCATTAGACGAGGCCACGATCTTCGTAGCTTGGGAGCGCATCGACACGCAGCGATTCGTTTTAGCTGACGACTACGGCCGCTTATATTTATTGATGCTCATCATTGACGGCCAAAGTAAAGTACAGTCATGGAAGTTCGATGTCATCGGGCAGACCTCTCGAGCATCTGTACTAGTGTATCTGGACGCTGGCTATGTCTTCGTCGGCTCACATCAAGGCGACTCGCAAGTCATCAGGATCGCAGAGAAATCAATGGAAGTCGTTCAAACCTTTTCGAACATTGCCCCAATTCTCGACTTCACAATAATGGATATGGGTAATAGATCTGGCCAGGGCCAAACGAACGAATATTCGTCGGGCCAAGCTCGAATTGTCACTGGCAGTGGCGCTTACCAAGATGGCAGTCTCCGAAGCGTGAGAAGTGGCGTTGGTCTTGAAGATTTAGGTGTGCTAGGTGAAATGGAACACATCTTAGATGTCTTCAGTCTCAAATCGAACACCGCCGCCAAGCATGTGGACACTCTACTTGTCACTTTCGTCAACGAATCGCGTGTGTTCCAATTTGAGTCTCAAGGCGAAGTCGAGGAGGTGGATGGGTTCGTTTCTCTTGCACTGGACGAGACAACACTTGCTGCAGCCAACATTTCACAGGGTCGCATTGTGCAAGTCACGAGTAACCGTGTCCGAATTTCCGATCTGGATGGTGGCATGATTACATCTGAGTGGATCCCAGCTCACAATCAGACCATTACAGCAGCATCCGTCAATGACACTTACGTTTTAGTGTCCTTGGGAGGCGTTACCGTCACATCGCTAAGTCTCGAAGGATTACAGGTCATCAAAGAAAAGCCATTTGGCGTTCAAAGCCAGGTCGCTTGTATCGCGCTTGCACCAGGTACAAGTTCGACATGCTTCATAGGCTTCTGGAAGAATTCTCAACTCGCTATATGTTCACTCGAATCGCTGGACGCTTCAAAGACCGTTCAAATTTCCGAGGACTCTGTCCCCCGTTCTCTCCTTCTCACTCAGATCTTCCCGGGGCAATCGCCTACCCTTTTCGCCGCACTGGCAGACGGCAATGTAGTGACCTATTCTTTCGATGCAGCTACATATAGCCTATCGGGACGAAAGAGTATTGTCTTAGGGACTCGAGAAGCAACTTTCCGCGCACTTCCTCGTGGAGATGGTCTCTTCAACGTATTTGCAACTTGCGAGCATCCATCGTTGATATATGCCTCTGAAGGTCGCCTCGTGTACTCTGCGGTCACGGCAGAGAAGGCAACGACAGTATGCCCCTTCGACGCTGAAGCATATCCTGGATCCGTAGCAATCGCTACTTCAGAAGACCTCCGCATAGCTCTTGTAGACACTGAACGGACAACACATGTCCAAACACTCAAAGTTGACGAGACTGTCAGAAGAATAGCTTATTCGCCGAGCTTAAAAGCATTCGGTTTAGGAACGATCAAACGCATACTCAAGGCTGGCGAAGAAATCATGCTGAGCCACTTCAAACTGGTTGATGAGATACAGTTCAAAGAACTCGACACTTACGCTCTCAACGAAGAAGAGCTAGTGGAATGTGTTATGCGCTGTGAATTACCCGATGGCTCTGGTGATCTTGCAGAACGGTTCGTCGTTGGGACGGCATACCTGGACGACCAAAACGCTACAGCAGAGCGTGGACGAATACTCATCTTCGAGGTCACTCCGGAACGTGTCCTGAAGCTGGTAACAGAAATTGCAGTCAAAGGCGGCTGCAGATGTCTTGCCATGTGCGAGGGCAAGATTGTAGCTGCACTGATCAAAACCATAGTCCTCTATGACATCGAATACCGCACAGCAAGCACCCCTGCGCTCACGAAGGCGGCGTCCTTCCGGTGTTCTACTGCACCCATAGACATCACCGTGAATGGGCCCCGCATCGCTATAGCAGACCTCATGAAATCTATGGTCGTCGTTGAGTACCAGCGTGGTGAAGTGGGCTTACCAGACAAACTCGTGGAGGTAGCTCGACATTTCCAAGTCACTTGGGCCACGGCAGTAGCCGAAGTCGATGACAATGTATACCTCGAAAGCGACGCCGAAGGCAATCTTATTGTGTTACACGGAGATCCTAACGGCTTTACTCAAGAAGACAGAAGAAGACTTAATGTCAGAAGTGAGATGTTACTAGGCGAGATGGTGAATCGCATTCGGAGGATAGATGTTCAAACGCACGGAGACGCGGTAGTGGTGCCGAAAGCGTTTCTAGGCACTGTAAGTCACTTACCTCTGAACTATCAAATTCACAAATGTTCACATCTACAACAGGTCGAAGGCAGTATTTATTTCTTCGCGCTCATCTCCCAGTCGTACTTGAACATTCTCATTACCCTGCAGTCTAACCTAGGCAATCTGGTTGTTGCACCAGGAGATATCGATTTCGCCAAATATCGAGCCTTCAAAAACCAAGTGCGAGAAGAGGAGGAGCCAGACCGGTTCGTGGATGGAGAGCTTATTGAGCGGTTCTTGGACATTGACGAGGATCTGCAAAGGAAGGCTGTAGAAGGTTTGGGCGTCGATGTAGAACAGGTTAGAGGAATGGTGGAAGGGCTTAGACGAATGCACTAACGACATGGGCATATTCAATCGAAAAGATTGTATGACGCTGACTTGGGAAAAACTCCATAGATGCCAAATATGGCACCAAAAGTCTTCTAATGAAAAAAATAAAGAAACTGACTGCCATTCTTCCCCTGTCCCAATCATTAACCTCCTCCTCTGGGAGGGGAGTTCCCCAACGCCAGTCCCGCCGCCCTCCTATCCCTTCACCTCCGCTTTCTCACAGGCCCGCAAATGAGCCAGGGCAGCTCTCTCCCTGCTCCTAGCGCGCTTCCTCTTGTGGCACCGCTTGCGGTTCCTCCGAGGATGCTTTTGTTGCCCTGCCACCCAGTTGTTAGTATACTGCTCTCCAAAATCATCCTCGGCAACTTGGTACCCGGTGCTGTCCATGGCGGGGCTGCGCGCGTGCCTCTCCAGGGAGTAGTAGTCGACAGGTTGGACACGCTGGGGTTGGTGGCCATGGGCATGAGGAGCGTGGATGGGAGGCTGAAAGGTAGGGACGGTAAGGAAGGCAGGGGTGGGGGGAACATGGTTGACGATGTAGTATAGAGGGCCAAAGCGCTCGTCATAGTAGGCGAGCTGCATCTGACTCCCGTATGGTGGCTGCTGCGGATACTCTGGGTGCTGGTGCATGGGGTTGAATGCCTCTCCAGTGGGGGATCGCTGGACCATGTCGCCGCTGTTACGAGAAGAGTTCTCGTAACTACGGGGTGACCAGGTAGATGCACTTGGATTGAGGTCGTTGCCACCTGGGATCGTGGGCGGAGCGGACTGTGGTGGAGATACGTAGTTGCTGTTCTGAGATGGGCTTGCAGGTTGAAGAAGAGGCCATGAATGCGCAGTTGGATTCAGACCGTCATTATTGCGAGCCATGGTGAACTTCTTGAACGCAGTTGTGGAGGCAGTTGATAGGTTCAGAAAGTTATGTGAGGGCGAAGGTGATTGAAGTTGCAAAGATTGAGAATATGAAAGTTTTTGAAGTGCCCCGAGCTTTAGCAATCCACGGTGAATGTGGGAATGACGTGATGTAGCAAACGACTCCTGCTCCTGTTCTTTTTGTGAAAGGAAGATACAGATGGTCCGTTCTGGAAATTGACTAGTAGAGATTTCCAAATTGTTCTAAGTGTTAGATTTGAAGCAAGTTGCTGATCTGCCTGTTCGGACAAAAGATATTTGGAAACGATCCATTGTGATTGCTTAGCCATTTTCGACATTGAATTTCTCGCATACCTTATCCTTAAGCCTTCTTCTTCTCTTTACTATTCGCGTCATCCAATTTCTTAATGCCCGTCTCTTCCCTCATACCTATGATAACGCTACCTGTGACTAGCATGGTAGCCCCAACCCACCATAACGGAGGTAATGATTCTGAAAACACGAGCGCGCTCAGAAGCGCGGTGATGATGAAGTTCGCTGAGGTATTAATGATGCTAACCCGTACCGTGGAAGATGAGTTGGTAAGAGCTCTGGTGAACAAACCCCACATTATGCCATTAAACAATAGGTTGAGAGCGAAGAAGAGCTGCATGTCGAATTAGATTGTGCAATGAAATGAACCGAAATACAACAGCGATCCACACGTACACCGCGAACAATTAGTTCGAAAACTGTACTCGAAGACGATAGACCGAATGTTCCTGCTATGGCGTTTGACCAGGAAGCTGTGAGCTCTGTCGTGGTGCTGCATGACGCGTTAGTAAGATGTTTACTGGGCTGGGTTAAATCGAGGTACAGTTTTGCAAATACACCATTGCATGCAGCGCATGCGCCACTCAGTATGGCGAACCTGAGCCAGGCGGGTTTTGCCTTTTGTATAGACATAGTCAAAATCTGATGTTGTGTTAAGCTATTGTTCTGTGGAAAACATGTAGAAGGGGTGCACTGGAAGCTCGCAGCATTGTGGTCGGATGCGCTTCCGTGTTAGTCAGGGAACATGAGCTTCATATGGGCGCAACTATATCACGTAGCTTGCACAATTTCATGAGCGATACTGATATTGGCTTTCCCTTATTGATTTTCAGGTTGAATTTTTGAAGTTTCGATGCTTGTTATTTTTTTGTTATTATTTTTACGATAGTAATGCAACTGAACATAGTGCAAATACCACTCTATGCACGAGCAGTAGAATAAGTGTTGCTCTTCACTTCTGCCAGTGATCTTATAATGAGACTTTAGAAGCAGTCTCTGGTCCAAGTGACCTATACTCGGTCCCGTATCAGGGTATCCCCTTTTTGCGCCCAATGATCGTAACGCCCACACTGGAAAATCGTAACATGTACGCCCAGCACAACTTCCTCCATCCGAAACGTTTCGTGGTCAAAACTTGTCAAAAGACGTAATCTCTTTCCGAGACAAGACGGCTGCTGCACCCATGCTTCATTTCTTCCTTCCACGAGCACGTGGCTCTTCGTAAGTCGTTGCCAAATTTCCTCTTTTGCTTTCATTTGAAATATGAACCCTTTAATCAACTCCTGCACCTCTAAACCTCGCCAGGGCGTTTTGTATTACAGCTAACGATCTTGACGCGGTCGGCATGGACCTGGTTCGAATTGTCGAGTTTAAAGTTGATATCCTTGATGATGAATGTCCAGACGTCGTCGCAGAAGCGGTAGGTATCGAGGTGACCCTGTGGATGATACATTAGCCGTTGTCTAGTTTCCTGAGTGTCAGCGCACAACGCACCTTGAACGTCAGGCGGCTCTTGACTTTATCAGCAAGCACGTCTGCGACAGCCTTGTCGAAGTTGATTAGAATCTTCATGGCAAGCTGGGGCTCGATGCGACGCTCAGTGATCAAACTGTCGAGCGTGTCTGTGAGGGCGCCTCCCAAGCTATCCTTTGTCAGCCAGCGCATTCCCAATAGCAAGTTCAGAAATGCATAACACACCTGCTTCGGCGGTAGAGCTCGTAGTACTTGGTTTGGTCTGCCATATTGACAGACGGTTGAGGCGGTGTTATTTGGGAGTGGTGTGGTAGGTGAGGGATGGTGATTGCCTGGGGGTGATGGGTGACATAGCCGCGGCGGCGCTAGCGGCCTCCGCCCGGGGTTTTGCCGGCAGCAGCCGTCATCCTCAACGCCAGAGCTGCATTCACGAGAGAGCTTCAGTCCGCCACCATTTCCATCCATCTCCGCCTCGACGTATAATCCTCCAACATGTCTCTTACCTACGGCACAGGCGGCGCGACAGCTGCCCTGGGGGTGGTTGCGCTCTGTATGTACTGCCCACTCTTCGCGCAGGAGATAGCTAATTGCCAATAGACATGCTCTTCCAGAATGAGGGCGAAGCTTTCAACGTATGCACCTGCACTTCCGTAATACCTCAAGAAGTGCACTAAATAACTCTTCAGGTCGGCGCATTCCTGGAAACTGTTTCACCGTACACATGGGCAAGCTTGGGTATTGGACTGTGTATTGGACTGTCTGTTGTTGGTTCAGCATGGTATGCATATTGTACACCATCCCACGGCCTGCAATTGACATGATCTCAGGGGAATCTGGACCACTGGTGTATCTATCGTTGGTGGAGGTGTCAAGGCGCCTCGGATACGGACCAAGAACTTGATCTCTATCATTTTCTGCGAAGTCGTCGCTATTTACGGCGTTATCATGGCCATCATCTTTTCATCCAAGCTGAACGGGCTCTCCGACATCGAACAAATCTACTCGCCATCAAACATTTTCACCGGTTACGCGCTGTTCTGGGCTGGAATTACCGTCGGCATGTGCAACCTCATCTGCGGTGTTTGCGTAGGCATCAACGGAAGCAGCGCTGCTTTGGCTGACGCTGCCGACCCATCATTGTGAGTCTTGTCCTTTCAATGCTTTAGCAAAGCTAATTAGTTCCAGGTTCGTCAAGATCCTCACTATTGAGATTTTCGCCGCTATCCTTGGTCTCTTTGGTTTGATCATCGGTCTTTTGATGCAAAGTAATGCCCGCGACTTTGAGTGAAGGAATTGCTGAAGTATGTCAAAAGCTTGACCCATCTGTAAATCATTCAAGCTCAACCAAGATGAATTTTTGAGGTTCAAAATGAACAGGCAGTGCATGCCATGCACCAAGTTGTGCACTTCAATTGAAGAGGGTGGAAGAAGATTATGACAGAACTGTACGATGTACATAGTGTTCTGCCTTGTATAATGCGTGTAACATGAGCGAGCATAGGCGTTAGATATCAAGAATGATTCAATTTCAATCAAGCATTGAGCATGTGCATTCAACGTCTCCATCAGATGGCCGAATTGGTCCAAGCGCAGACTAAAGTGGGATGAGTGAGAGCTCCACCTGAGCACCACCACGACCGCTATCTCTACTTTACGAACACGATGAGCAACCCGTCACTCAAGCTGAGAGCCGCAATCTTAGTAGTCTCCGACACTGCTTCTCAAGATCCATCAACAGATAAATGTATACCTACATTGAAGGACGTTTTCGATAACCTCGGAAACGACCAATGGGAAGTTAGCGATATCGAAATCGTGACGGATAATGTCCTTGCAATCCAGAAAACCATTAGAAGTTGGACAGACCGAGAGAATCCCGTGAACCTGATCGTCAGCAGCGGAGGTACCGGGTTCGCTACCAAAGATGTTACTCCAGAGGTAAATTAATGACGCAAACATAGAAATAATGTGCTGACGAGATGTAGGCAGTAACACCATTGATTGATAGACATGCTCCTGGACTGATGTAAGGGCACATTGATAGTGACTATAGGGAAAACTGACTTTTCTGTAAGCCATGGCATGTTGACCACTTCGTACGCTGTTACACCTTGTCCGTACCCCTCAGTGCTCTGACAAATTATATACTGACATAATCTAGTCGCATTGATGGCAAGACCTGTCGCTGGAGTCCGAAAGCAAAGCATTATATTGACTTTGCCCGGCTCGCCCAAAGGCGCCAAAGAGAATTTGGAAGCGGTAATCAAATTGCTGCCACATGCGTGTATCCAAGCAGCGGGCGCTGAATCGAGATCACTGCACGTAGGTGGTGTGAAGAAGCTTGAGAAAGAAGCGGGCGTAACTTCGAGTGACTCAACATCAGGTGTGTTGATCCTAGTTAATCCCATCAATCGGTAAACTATACATGATTACTAAATAATATAGGCACAGCAGCTGGACACTGCCACCATCATCACCATGGACATGGGCATTCGCACGGGCATGGCGGCCACGCCGGTCCTAAAGCCCACACCAAACCAGAGGATAGGCCTCAATCAAATGACCCAGCAGCAGGGCCGACGCGTCGCTACCGCTCTTCGCCGTATCCCATGCTCGCTGTCAACGATGCGTTGAAGCTTATTGGAGATAAGACTCCTATTCCTATAGTTCAAAAAGTACCAGTAGATATGAAGCTTGGAGGCTCTGTCCTAGCCGAAGATGTTAAGGCCACAGAATCTGTGCCAGCCTTCCGGGCTAGCATTGTGGATGGATATGCTATCAAGATTCCATCCTCTGGTAAATTTGAAAAGGGCGTGTACCCTGTGACAATAGTATCACACGCCCAGCCTGGCCAAGTCAAAGAACTGAAGGAAGGCGAAATTGCAAGAATCACCACAGGTGCACCACTTCCCCCAGGCGCTGATGCAGTGATCATGGTCGAGGATACGGTATTTGTAAGCCAGACGGATGACGGCCAAGAGGAGAAAGAGATAGAAATCTTGACAGATGAAGTCAAAGCAGGCGAGAATGTCCGGGAAGTTGGGAGCGATGTCAAAGAAGGTGATACTATACTTAAACAAGGTGAGGGTATCACTGTTGTTGGAGGAGAATTCGGTCTGTTAGCTTCTGTCGGTACACGAGAAGTTTCAGTCTATAAAAGACCTGTAGTTGGGGTACTGAGTACAGGTGACGAGATCATTGAGCATAGCAGAGATGGACCTCTGCTATTAGGTGAAGTCCGAGATACTAATCGGCCAACACTCATTACTGCTGTACGAAGCCATCGATTCGAAGCTATCGACCTAGGTATAGCATCAGACAAGTATGTTAAGACAAACATCTGTCAGAATCATAGCAAAACTAACTTGCGATAGACCAGGCTCCTTGGAGCAAACCCTTCGCGATGCTCTTCGCAAATGCGACGTCATCATCACCTCTGGCGGAGTGTCTATGGGTGAACTCGACCTCCTCAAACCTACCATTGAGCGGTCTCTAGGTGGAACGATCCATTTCGGTCGAGTAAACATGAAGCCCGGAAAGCCCACGACCTTTGCCACTGTTCCCGTCAAAGACGACAATGGTAACCGCATCGACAAAGTCATTTTCAGTCTACCAGGCAACCCTGCCTCAGCAGTGGTTTGCTTCCATTTGTTCGTATTGCCTTCTCTACATAGGCAGGCTGGCATCAAGCCAACTGGATTGCCCAGAGTCAAAGCTGTACTGGACGAAGATATCAGAATGGACAGAGGTCGCCCTGAATATCACCGTGCTTTGGTAGTTACGAAGGATGATGGGCTCTTGTATGCAAGTTCAACTGGCGGGCAAAGGAGTTCTCGAATTGGCAGCTTCAAAGGTGCAAATGCACTACTGTGTATGCCACAAGGTGAAGGTAGTTTGAAAAAGGGTGAGAGAGTTGATGCGCTACTCATGGGAAAGCTCGGTGAGATTGAACGCTGATTCGGCCTCTTCGAAGGGTATGTGTAGAGAATGGCATATCGCCATGTCAGCTACCCAACTTGTGCCTGATGCTCATGATGTCTGGGGAGATGACTTTCAGACACGTACTTACCACAACGCGTCACAAAATAAACATTACTTTTCGCAGTGCAACACAGACCTGGTGTACCGTGCATCATCCACTCGTCCCAAGTTCCAGGTTCGGAGATATACAACTTACCCCTTTCAGTAAACAGGCCGACCCCCGTCGATGATTGTGTGGAACCTGTCAAGCCTTATGAGGTTGCCGTTCCCCGCGCACCTCGCTACCTCTGGGGCTCTGGTCATACAAAAGCAATTTCTTCTGAATTGCCGCCCAAAACTCAGACAGCCTTGCTGCTTGTCCGACGATGATTAACTCGAACAGTAGATTTGTGCGACAGCCTCAAAGCGCTTGTTGTCAGGGAAAAAGGTTGTACAATAATGCACGATTGTCAATCATCATCTCCACAGAGCTGTCAAATTATGCACTGGAAACCTCGGCAGATTGGTCAAGAGGGGTTTAAATTCTTTTTGACTACCGAGATTTGAGTGCGTGGTTGTTGCGCTCAAGTCTTACCAGGGACCGTTGAAATACGGCGTCATTAGCGCAAATCTGTAGATGGGATCCTAGTGCACATCGCCTCGAGATTCGGATCACATTGCCATGTTCTTTAATATGAGCAGTTATACCGAGATAATTCTGAAATCGTAATGCTCGAATGAACGATCTCGCAACGAATAGGATCTCGTCGCGCCGACCAAATATGTAGAACATGTCGTGTTTCAGATGCCTTCTGGGCGTTACAGAACATAGGGGAAGAATAAACAGCTGAATTTCAGCGAAGACAGCTCTGTCTGAGACCGATCATATTCACCAAATCCCATGAAATCATCAAAACTTAGTCTCGTCTTGCTTAGCTGGCACTTTTTGGGTGCGCCTGCAGAAACGCTTCCGCCACAATGCGCCCACAATGCACACCAAATCCTAGTCGATCAAGCGCCACTATGCTTCGCGGAATATGTACATTCGAGAAGAGCACCTACGTCAGAAACATTCAGTCACCCAATCTGGTCTCACAAACCGTTCTGTATATCGAAATCAGGAGTCGAGTATTGCACGCAGACAGCATCTGATGTCCGAAATGGTCACGGGCTCAGCATCATTTCTACTCCAACAGCCGCAAAAGCCATATCATTGGCATTCTCGCATACTCAAAATGCAAGATTTGTACCCGAAGACAATCTGGAAGTCCGCAACATCCCAGGCAAAGGTTTCGGTCTTATCACACGTCAGCAAATCAAGCGTGGGCAAACCATTCTACTAGACCCACCACGCATCATAGCGAGCGCAGAATTTCCCGCCCATGTACTACAAGCCCAAGGGGCTTCTCTTTTCCAAGAAGCCGTTGCCAGACTTCCTTCATCTGACCGAAAGTCAGTTTTGAGTCTGGACAAGAGCCTCGGCGGCACTGATATCGAGGATATCATGAAGACTAACGCTTTTGCATGTCAGTTGCACGACGGCACGGAAGGTGACGCATACATGTGCCTCTTCCCCTCAGTGGCGCGGATCAATCATGCATGTCGCCCAAGTGCACATGCTAGATTTATCCCAAAGACTTTGCTTATGGAGGTCAAAGCGTTAAGGGATATCGAGGCTGGGGAAGAAATCAGCATTTCGTATGGTCGGATTGATCTAAAGTATGCTGAGCGCCAGAGGCTGTATCAAGAAGGATGGAACTTCACTTGCACGTGTGATTTGTGCACGGCAAATCAGTACGAGATTGTTGGGAGTGACCAGCGTCGCGCTAGATTTGCTCAGCTTCGCAGCAAACTTGAACATCTCACGCCGAAGACTTATGATGCGGAGC
This sequence comes from Shiraia sp. slf14, assembly GCA_000498155.1. Classification (NCBI taxonomy): domain Eukaryota; kingdom Fungi; phylum Ascomycota; class Dothideomycetes; order Pleosporales; family Shiraiaceae; genus Shiraia; species Shiraia sp. slf14. Next base: position 153,565 of record AXZN01000062.1, read on the forward strand.
AGATCGTGGCTTGGGAAAAAGAAATCATGGAGCTGAGTTCGAGAGAGGGATTTGATGTACTATTGGCGGCGGATTATGAGAGGCTAGCGTATGTCTATGCAGGGTATGGGATGGTGAAGGATGCAAAGCTATGGGCAAATAATGCCAAAAAGAGTTTGTTGGAGTGGACTGTGGTTGATGGTGGACCGGACAATGAATTGAGAAGGATAGAGAAACTACTTGGAGAATTGACCTAGCAGCTCATTGCAAGCTGAAGAGGTGTGGGACCGATAGCCACGTTCGCAAATACTTTTGGCAGGTTGAAGGACCGATGACAACCAAGTTGACGCGTCCGCGGATTCGGATCTATTGTTTGTTTACTTTTCGGTTCATCGTGCCTTGTTTTGGCCACACTACTTCATGATATTGAGCCGTGGGCTAGATCAATTAGAGGATGCGAGGGATAGTCTCGAAATGACATACTGCCGTACGCATGCATGTGAAGTGGCGGAGTCCTTTGCGAACCTGAGCCATATTCAATTTGGATAGGCGGGGCGAATCACTTCACCAGCTACGGTTCTTGAACAAATGCTTGGGACCGGACTTGGTAGTCCGAAGCAACGCACGTGTCGAATCAGCTGTCAGAAGCAGTTGCCAAGATGATACCATGAGGATGTAGTGACACCGTAGATCGTGGCGTCAGGACATTTTGGCCCTACAGCAGTACGCAAGGGCCGTTAGAAAAAGCAAATTAGATAAATACAAAGACGTTGACGGCTCGGTCAAATGCTGGAGAGGTTAGTGGTGTTGATAGCGTGAGTGTGTGAACCCAACGGGGTCCATCGGACCAGTTCACGAAGACGGGCTAAAACGTCTTGCGAACGGAACTGTTAGACGAGACGGGCTCACTTCGAAACGAACGCGAGGAGATGATATGTCCAAGTGGCCCGAAAAGGACGTTGAAGAGCTAAAAGCTGCTGCATCCAGATGGGTGGAAGGGGTTAGAACGCACAGACCATACCATAAAGTTTCCACCCAATCGTTCGCTGTGTCTGACCTCCTATGCTGAAACCTCAAACAAACCCCCTTCGTCTCCATGTAGTACAGCGCTTCCAATTTGTTGCAGTATCCTCGTCTCTGCTCGGTGGCTTTCTCATGCGGCTAAAGGTCGCCAAAAGCACAGCACAAAATGCTTCGCCAGCAATCAAGCGGGATGCGCTGTATCGCGCTGAGAACTCGCCATCTTGCTAATTCGGGAGTCCCGCAAGTTACTGTCTATGGTCAAGTGCTTTTGTAGTCCGAAGCGCCACGATGGTCCATCCAAAACAACTCGGGTCTAGTCAGGTACCACAGAGGCGCCAGTAAAGCAGATTGTCTTGGTGAAATTAAAAGTCCGGTCGCGCCCAGGTGTCAAAGCTGTGTTACCTGGGATTACCCAGTGACGTTCGCTAGGATGTGCGTGCTTCACAAAAATCACAGCCCAGTTTTGAAGGCATGTTTCATGTGGAGACGGGGACGATACGAGGAGGAACCCTGCTTCGATCTCGCGCTTTTCCTCCTGGCCAGCTAAGGCTCGTTGCACAGGGCTACCTCGACTGCATTGAATTTGCATATGGATCCGTGTGAGACTAATTATGGAGACGCGCTGAGGTGGGTATATGGGGTTGGATGTCGCCCTGAAGATTTGTTTCGACAAGTTCATATTTCTCGAATAACAGTCGCCTCTCTCAAACGTCTGCTGTCATCAGCTATCCACTCCTTCAGTCACTCCTTTATGCTTACTTGCGCTATTATCTAACATGTTTTCACGCGTCACGCTCCTTACGGCCTTCGCCACCTTGGTGGCTGTTACGACAAGTCAGAAATGCTATGGCCTTGATGGAGTTCAACTAGACGATACTTTTGCACCATGCAATCCTACCGCAAAATTCAGTGGATGTTGCGCAACACAAAAATCATCAGACCCAGATATTTGCCTTAGCAATGGATTATGCATGTCAACACGAGCCGACCTTGTAGGAATGATTTGGCAGAATGGGTGCACAGATGCTACTGGCAAGGACGTAGCATGTCCAAAGTTGTGTCCTAGTAGTATGTTATAGCACTACAAACATCCAGACTTATCTAACAAGTCGCAGTCAGCATCAAATCCGGCGGTTCTGACCTAGTGTCAGCATGGAACGTACAACAATGTGACTACGGGAAATACTGTTGTCGAGCAGCTGGTGATACACGCAGCTGCTGCAATGATCCATCCGCGCCTAAAATCACCACTTCAGCCATAGGCGCATTTCCAACTCAAACATCATCAACACAAACACCCAGCAGCACCCCTGTTCTAGAGCCAACACAAGTAGTTGCGACTGCGGTATCTACTGGAACACCGTTCACCGCAACAGCAGCACCCCAAGAAGACATGTGCAAAAGCGAGAGACGCAAAACCGCTGTCGTAGGTGGTACTATTGGATCTATCTTTGGCGCAATCATACTTGCCCTCACAGCTGCTTCACTCTGGCTATACAAGAGGGAGAAGCACCAGCGAAAAATGAAGGAACACTACGAAGAGCAATTCGCACAAACGGCATCATACCGCAAAACAATCGCCTCCAGCGCGGTCTCACTCATGGGCACCGAGCCTTACGAAGAACTGAAAACAAGATCGCATGAGCCTTAAGCCAGCTCTATATTGTATGAATATTGTATCTGACGCTTCACGACTACCAAGTGAAACAACATAACGAAGGACGTTTACGCCTCAATCCTGTCTTCGGACGACTTTTCCTTTCTTATCGAGCGAATACCCCAGCGACGGATTGTCATGTCTTGTTTTGGTTTTTCATGTATCTATAGAACTTTCGGTCCATAACCTGCTACACTTGCTTACTATCATGATTGTCAACGTGCTTCATGAATCTCATTGTTGTCTTCCTTTCTTTTGTATTACTATACTCATGCGCTTTGTCGATACCGTTCTTACAAACCAACCTACCTATCTACCTACCTACCTAATATTGTCTAATCACTACATATCCAATCTTCGCGAGCAAATCAGATGTAGCAGTTTCAAGCCCCGCAGATTAACATATCAAATATACAGTTACATGTTACCTCCCCAGACCACATCATACCCCTTTCACAATGCTATAGATTAGTTCTACCCTCCGATCTTATATACTCCACGATGATCGCTAGTGTACAGTATTTCATCATGCACTACTATACATGTCAATGCAGTGGCGCAAAAAGCAACATGAGGATCGAAAGTCAATCTCGCACTAAAGGCACAGCCACCACGTGAGATCGATCGTCTTTGCGCGAATTGAACTGGTCATGAAGGGGCGACGGAATAGGAAAGTGCTCGTTGGATTCTTGGTATTGGCGATTGTTGGGGGATTACGAAGTTTGGAATTATGTAAATTTCGATTACTTTTGTGCTTTGCAATGAAGTAGAGCCGCAGCAATGTTATGCCTTGGAAAGCTACAATGGCTTATCCGGAAGTGTTGAATTTTGTGCTAGACATGAGTTTTTCCAGGGGCCATCTCGAGGAAAGTCTGCGATGTGAAGAAGAAAAGTGACTTGGGAATTGCACCGTCTCGCCATGAACACACAAAACCACCACCACCACCAACATCCATGCAAACGCCACACAACATCCGCGCCACAAACAAAGTCAACTAACTAACCCGCCCACCACAAGCTAGGATCACTTCGTAGCCCAACCCTACAAAACAAATCAACGTTAGATCTTGGATTTCCTCGTGCCAAATATATATTTTGGACTATTGCAGATTCCTTACTTTTTCTTTCAGCTTCTCGAAATAAGCCTTGTCTCGATCGCCGCGGTCAACATTGCCATCTTTTGAACTCGGCGTGGCTAGGATACTTCCTCTTCTCCGTTGGAATTGCGAGGGCGGCACCTTGGATGCATCCCATGTGTCGCTTAGGCGCCGCTCGCCGCCGGATGCCGAGGATTGCGTGGAGGTGCGCCTACTGGACGGGCTTGTGATTTTAGTAGAAGAGGTGGGAGTAGTATCTGCCATGAATGGTGGAATATATCAAGGTGTATGTGTGGGATAGGATAGGTAGTTAAGCTAAAAGTAAATGATAGATATATATCTGTATTTATGTATGTAATTATGAGGTGGTCGGGTGCTTGGGAATTCGGGAAAATAGGAGACAAAGAGATGAGAAGGGAGGGAAATCAATGGTCCAGAGTACAACTCAGTGGTCAACGCCAAGGGTTTCCTATGTCAAAGACGCGTCGACGTCGTTTTCGAGGAGCGAGAGAAGTCTGGGCGGATCGACTCTGTGCTGATCACTTAGTGTACCACGCTCAGATACATGCCGCATACCCCGGAGAATTGCAGGCGAGTGTGGAAGACATGTCGGTAAAGCAAGACGACGAGGCCGATAAAAGCCGTAACTGTCGTGGTTACGATCTTCGCTGTTGTGCAACTAAGGGTCGAGCTGAGTTGGATGAAAGCGATATAGGCTCACATGAGGTCTTGTCAATTGCTGCTGCATGCGAGAGTGAGGGGTTTACTGATTCACACTAATTGGGTGGAGTCTGGCTAAACCTTCCCACTGCCACACTCGTCTCCGTGCTGTCGGTACATGGCCGAGGATATGTGGTGCCAAAACCCATGGGTCACTTGGAATGATAAATGGCATGGTGACACAGAAGTGGACAACATGTTGGCGATGAAGAACGGGGTGGGGTGAGGGGTCGTCTTATAGTAGCATGATGCGATAGCCCATATGTAGCATTACATTCAAGCTCATGGTATCTTGTCCCAATACATTGGATCAACTACGGTAAACAGTGCATAACAATGCCATCGGTATACAAGCCCTTGCCTTACTTGTTGGATGAATTTATGTAATGCCATCATCATTTTTATTTAGTCAAATAGGAACGCAGCGCTTGTGTCTTGCTTTCGAGAAGCCTGCCATGTAGTTGCGGGAATTCAAGGTTCCATGGCCTGTTGAGGCGCAGCATGTACACCCTGGACTTGTTTCGAGAACCCCTGTGTAGCGCTCTTCGTAAAATGCACCTGTCTGTCTAGGGTGCCTGTTTCAGCTAAAGATGAATGTAATGTGAGGTGAACGCTGGTCCACATGATAGAACGCCATTCAGAAGCAAAGCATGTAGGTTAAGAGGTGTAATGAGTATGTTTTGTGGTGTAAAGTTTTGTATAGAACACGACGAAGTGAAGATACTGGCACGAGGCCATTTTGAGACAACAAAAGAAAAGTAACCTCAACCTCTGCTTGCTGCAGTGAAGCGAGGCTTTTTTTGAGGCCACTGGGAAGAAACGCCGGGTATGCAGAGATAATGTCCAGGTATCCATCAAACTAAGATCCACATATTGAAGGCCAAATTGGAAGACTTACATGGCGACCTCACTGGGTCAGCCTCGGGTTAACACACAAAAGAAATGCCCAAGAGAAAACGCCGCTGAAAATGCACACCTTGATCCTCTCCACTTAACCGCCATTCGTGAATCATAGATCGTCATCGAGTTCAATTGCATCGGGATTCGCTGTGGCTGGCTCAGTTGGCTTGATATTGCCACCCAAGGGCCCAGTGCTAGCCGACACAAATCCTGCAGGTGCACGCGCTTGACGTTCAAGAGCAGCCATGGCATCTTCGCCATTTGCCGTGTCATCGTCGTCGCCGCCTTGTTCGCCATTGCCGTTTTGTTGTCCACGAGCGACAGCTTGGGAGGCGATGAAATTGACATCGGTGCTGGGGGTTGTTAGTTGAAAAAGATTTGGATAAACATGTTTATGGTAGCATACTTATACTGTGCTTGAACACTTCGCTTGATCCGAAGCATTTCCTTGTAGGTGTCTTCGTTTCCGTGTTGGACTTCGAAGGACTCCCACTTCTTCCAGAAGTCTGGACTTGTTCTCGGATCGCAGAATTGGCTTGCGTGACCATAGATGGCTCGGGCTCGGTCGATCTCTCCCAGGCGTCGTTCCATCTCGGAGAATTTGAGACACATCTCTTTGGCTTCAGCATCTGGAAGTGCACTAATAGCACGTTCGTAGATGGGGCGTGTCGATGTGAGACCAAAGTTGGATGCAGACTTGGTGATGTAGAAGTTGAACATCTCCAGTCGATCCTCATCAGCTACCGCGCGGGTTGCGCGCTCATAAATTCGCATAGCGTGGCGGGCCAGCCCTCGATCTTCTTCCAATGCACCATACATCAGATAAAGTACTTTGGCAAACTTGGGCGGGCAGTCTTCGACAGCTTGCTCGAACAAGTCACGCAGTCGTTCCATACCAATCTTTCGATCCACCGCTTTGGTCAAATAAAGATTCCAAATTTCGAACGCAACGGGATAGCTGAATAGATCCAGGCCCCGTTCGTACACCTTGAAGCAATCTTCGAAGTACTTGTGCTCTTCAAGCAAGTTGGCGTAGTTGACGACGGTTTGTGGCGTCGCGATGCGGAGCTCGAATATCCTCTCGTAGATCTTCTTAGTTTCTTCCAAGGTGCCGACGCTTTCCACCAGGTCAACATAAAAACTCCACAGCTTCCAGCTCTTGTGCACACGTTGTTGTGGGGACAACGACTCATCAAAGTAGTCGACATTCGATCGTTTTGGTGCTTGGGTAGCCTTTGCCATAATGTCAACGGCCCTGTCGAAATTTTCATTGCGAAGCTCCATCTCAGCAAATTCGCACCACATCTCAGCGAGTTCAGCGACAGATTTGAATGGAACTTTGACCGCCTTTTCCATGATAACACGTGCATTTTGCAGGTTCCCACCAGCTTCGTAGAACTTGGCGTAGTTTGTCCAGAGCTCGTGGAATTTGCCCACTGCTTTCTTGGGGTTGATAGCGGCGATGGCGTCCGTGTAGGTTTGCACAACTTCGGTCTTATTGTCGCCCCAAAGAGCAACACGTTTTTCCCATTCAATAACATTATGTGGGTTCTGCCGTAACATGACATCGTTCAGTAAGAAAGGTCTTCTTTGCATCAGCGACTCGAAGCGGACCATTCGTATGTCCAAGTCGGCATCGGCGGCTTCGTTCACTTTGCCTTTGTCGGATCGCGCAGCAGCCTCATTGAGTTTGATGCCAATCATGGCTTCTTCAGCTTCGACGTAGGTGTCGAAGACTATTGAAAAGTCGCGTACCGTCATGACAGTGGTGACAGCTTCCTCGAAGACGTCTCGCGCCTTTTCGTACTCGCCCTTGTGCATCCAGTAACGTGCTAACCCAACCCAGAGGACGCCTCTTTGATCAGGGAATTTGGAGATGCCACTGTGGATGATTTTTTCTACGTCGATACCGCTGTCGTCACTCGTGTCAATTTCTTTTGCGTGATCAATCAGCAGATCAATCATCTCAGTCCAGAATTGAAAAGGTCCTTTTGCTTCCTTGCTCTTGAAGTTGGGGTTGTCGAGGATCTCCATGTACTTTTTGACGGCTTCGGTATACTTGCGCATGTCCTTGAGCAGCTCGATAAAGTCCTCGGCCTCTTCAGGATGGATCTGCATGTAGCGACGCCATATCCTGACGGCCGTCTCGCCTGACGCGGAAGTCGCGAACGGGCGGTAGAGTGCCCATATGCGGTTGTGTTGTGTGAGGGGGAGTGCGCGAAGAGCTCGGTCGAACGTACGGCGGGTGGTTGTGACGAGGGGCTGCTGCATGAGGAATGTAAGGTACATTTCCCATATCCGCGGCATTTTATTGAGGAGCACGAGCGCTCGCTCAAAGAGAGCATTGACCTTGACATAGTGCGGCGCGAACTTTGCCGGGTTTTTCTTGAGCATATGCTTGGTACGCAGCTCGAGGTACAGCTTCCACAGCTTGTACGAGCGCGGCAGGACGGTGACGGCGCGTTCAAAAACGAAGGTTTGCTCCAAGAGACTGCCCCGAGACTTCTTGAAGGCGACATAGTCGAGCCAGGGCTTGACGCTGCCGGGATTGCGCTGGATGTCCTGCTCGTACGCGACGTCGTGGTCGGAGATCAAATGCAGGTCGCTGGGACGCTGCATTTTGCGCTTCGAGGGTCGCGGCAGGGCCGTGACGGAGCGGATCAGTTCGCCGGGCATTGGAAGAGCGCCAGAGCAGGCGTGGGAGAGCCCGCAGAGGGGACAGAGACGCGATGGGTGAGGTCGCTGGCGGCGCTGGCGAGACGTGAAAGTATGGCTCTGCGAGGACTTGCGGTCTGCGGCCCACTCTGGTCTTGGCGCGTGCACGGCCCAAAAGTGGAGCTCCATGGTGATGGCTCCATGCTAGCTGCGTCACGTTGCGCCCAGTTCACCCAACCCGAGCGTTGCTTTGGCTTGTCTCGATCCGGGCCTCGTCATTAACCCGCACGACAATCATACTTCGGGCGCTTCCCTCCTATCCCACGGTCCCGACTTTCCCCATCGAATAGTCCCCAAGCCGTGTTGCAGATATGTCTGGCAGCGGGGTACGTCAGAGCTCCCAAGCTATGCGGCAGAATACTGACACCAACCTCAGGCCAGAGAGGCTGTCTTTGCAACGCGCCAGTCGCTGAGCTTGATGAAAGGCAAGCTCAAGGGCGCCCAGACTGGCCATGATTTGCTCAAGCGAAAGAGTGAAGCCCTGACAAAGTATGCTTCTATAGCTGACTGCCGTATCGTCGTCCCCCTGCTCACCCGGGTAACAGGCGTTTCCGAGAGATAACCCGTCGCATCGATGAAGCAAAGCGCAAGATGGGTCGTGTCATGCAAGTCGCTGCTTTCTCCCTGGCCGAAGTCACATATGCTGTTGGCGGTGACATTGGCTATCAAATCCAAGAATCCGCCAAGCAAGCACGCTTTCGCGTTCGCACCAAGCAAGAGAACGTCTCTGGTGTCTTCCTGCCGCAATTTGAGAGCTATACAGAAGAGAGCAACAATGACTTTGCATTGACCGGCTTAGGCAAGGGTGGTCAGCAGGTCCAGAGGTGTAGAGAGACGTATGCACGAGCAGTTGAAACATTGGTCGAATTGGCAAGTCTACAGACTGCCTTTGTTATTCTCGATGAGGTCATCAAGGTGGTCAATCGCCGTGTCAATGCAATGTACTTATTCTCAAGTCCACTCCACTATGTTCAAGCTAACTCTCACCCAGTGAGCATGTCATCATCCCCCGTACCGAGAATACAATCAAGTATATCAACTCTGAACTAGATGAGCTCGATCGAGAAGAGTTTTACCGTTTGAAAAAGGTTTCTGGCAAGAAACAGCGTGATGCTGCTGTTGAGGAGGCGGCTCGTTTGGAAAGGAAACAGGCAAATGAAAGTGCGGCAGCAGAGGATGCTGGGCAAAGCAAGGATTTATTGGGTGATGAGGACAACGAGGACGTCATCTTCTAGGAGCTGCTATGTACAGCCTTTAGTATGGCCTGAATCTTCTGTCATAAGCCGACATGCCTGCTCTACCTCCCCTATAGCCTCCACCCCGGCTCCTGATACGAGGAGGGTTGCTGCTGGCGATAGCTTGCGCAACGGCCTCGGCTTTGGCTTTGGCTTCAGCCTGAGCCTTGATCTCTTCGTGCCTACAATCGCAGATGAGTATGTTATGATAAGCTGCAGCAGCAATAAAAAAGGTTGGGAAAAAATTGGATGAAATCAGATATTTTGCGCCGCCCATAATAGCGGCATGGTATCATAAAGACATAAACAGATGCATGCAACACGATTTCTTACTGTTGACGTTGGTAAGTGACCTTCATTGGCTTCTTGTCCGCGCCAATTGGTGTGTTAGCTGTAGCTTCCTTGGCCGTGATAGCGAACTGTTCGTTCTCGAATTCGGCGAAAGCGACAGCCCTGACAGAGACCAGGCGTACTTCCTTGAAGCCTTCGAAGCGCTCGAAAATTGCCGTGAGGCTCTCCTCGTCGACGTCGCGGGGGATATTTTGTAGGAAGAGCGTCTTGTTGGGCCGGACGTATTCGTCGGGGACGACCGCGGCGCCAGTCTTGGGTGCGCGAGGCTTTTCGGTAGCAGCGACGGGATTGGCTTGCGCCTTGGCATCTTCTTCGGCGCGCTTGAAGTCTGTAGATGTTAGCAATGTTCATATCGTGTTTGACTCGAATAAACATACCTTTGAGCATTAATCGCTTGCGCTTGTGCTCATCGAACATCTCCGGCGCTTTGCGCTTGACGGTCTCATCGCTATGAGTCTTTGCACGCTGAATCTTGATTGGCTTGCCGTAAAGCTCGAATCCTTCCATAATTTCGACTGCTTCAAGAGTAGACTTCTCACTATCGAAGACGACGAACGCCTGACCTTTGCGCTTTAGGCTGCTCTTTGCGATGACATCGAGGATCGGTCCGTAGAATTTGAAGACTCGCTTGAGAGCTTCCTTCATTAGAGGGATCTTGACCCGCTCCTCGAGGTTGCTGACCTGTGAATGTGAGTAGCGCTACAATGTACGGCGTGTGCGACAACTTACATAGATACTAGAAAGAGTGTTAGCAATGAAGTACCTACCTTGCGTATTCTATGGACTTACGTTTCAATTGGAACTGGATATTTGCTTGGATCTACCAAGCCTGCGCCTGGGATGACGCCCTCCATCTTGCCGTCCGCCATAATCGAGCGGGATTTGTGAGTGGTTGTTGGTCGTGGAGGGGAAGTTTGTCAAGGCGCGCGGAAGCTCATGCCAATATCCCAGGCAAGCGCGCTAGTGGAATTAGCGGTCGATCAGTCATGTGATTCCAAGCCGGAGTTTTACCGATCGCTAATCATGTGACTCCCCCGGACAAAGTGCAGTTATACGGAGCTTTCGTAACGTTAACTTGGCCTGCGCCCTTTTTTGTCTCGCAACGCACGACGGAAATGTTATTCTCGGCGTTAAGATGAGCCGAGAGGTGATATAGGGCGTATAATTGGGGAAATCTTACACCACAAAATTCCAACTTCGCTGCAGCATCAGCATGATAATTCAAGGTAGGTACACATAGACAACTACTAATGGATCTCACAAACCCTCCAAAAGGCCTGGCATGGCGCTCTAACACCTTTTTTATTATTATAACTGTCGGTATTGGCGCATTTACAGATATGTTTCTATATGGCATTATCGTGCCGGTTCTACCATTCCTGCTCAAAGATCGGATCCATCTTCCTGACAGCCAGATTCAAGGAACGACTTCTGCCCTCTTTGCAGCTTTTGCAGCTGCATCAATTGCTACTTCCCCTGTTGCAGGTTTTCTCTCCGACAAGTTCTCTGAGTCTCGACATGTGCCTTTTGTGTTTGGATTGATATTCTTAGCTCTAGGCACAGTACTTCTGGCGGTCGGCCAAACCATTCCTGTCCTTGCTTTTGCTAGAGTCCTCCAAGGCGCATCAGGGGGCGTAGTAGGTGATACGTGGGTGCTGAGTTCAAAACATCTGTTGACGTCCTGTTAGGTTTGGACCATCGGTCTCGCTATTATTATAGAAACTGTAGGACATGAGAATCTTGGAAAAGCTATGGGCACAGTTTATAGTATCGTTTCAGTTGCTGCCCTATTCAGTCCAGCTGCTGGTGGGACAATCTACGCCAGTACAGGTTACAAAGGCGTATTCGGTCTGAGTATCGGTCTTATTGGACTTGATCTCGTGCTTCGAACCCTCATGATAGAGAAAGTAAGTACTACTCTCCGAAGTCAGTTGGAAATTTTGCTCAGCATTTTGTAAAGAAAATTGCCGCGAAATATGCTCCTGCAACCCCTCAATCAGAATCAAGTATTTCTCGAGAGCATTCCGAAGAAACCCCTCTTCTCACAGAAGCTGCAAAGTCTCACGAGCAATATCGCCTCGCTCAGCCGAAGAGTTCCATTACCAAAGCAATGCCCATACTCCTGTTACTTCATGACCCCTCTCTGCTTACTGCAATGTGGATGGGCTTCGTGCAGTCGATTCTTCTCTCGGGCTTTGATGCGACTGTGCCACTTGTTGCATATGAGCTATTCGGATTCGATAGTATGAAAGCAGGCCTTTTATTTCTACCCCTTGCAATTGCGGATTTCCTCCTTGGTCCAATGTATGGATGGTGTGTCGATCGCTATGGAACGAAATTCCCTTCAACATTTGGCTTTCTATGGCTGATTCCCACACTTGTATTGCTTCGGCTGGTAACTGCACCGGGCATAATTGGCGGCCTTGATCAAGGCAGCCACGTAGCTCTGTACGCTACTTTACTAGGATTGAACGGCGTTGGTGTGGCTGCCGTAAATGCACCATGCATTGTGGAAGCCGGAAATGTGGTTGAGAAGTATTACAAAGCAAACGAAGACATCTTTGAGCAACCGCCTTTTGCTCAGCTTTACGGTCTTTCAAGCATGGTATTCAGCGGTGGCAATACACTGGGGCCAGTCGTTGCGGGCTTACTGCGAGAGAAAATAGGGTATGGCAATATGAATGCTGTTCTGGCTGGGTTTTGTGGACTAACGGCCGCTTTGTCGGCCGTATATGTTGGCAGAGTGCGGAAAGGACCAAATGAAAATGGCGAGGATACTGATTTCCAAGAAGATTAGAAGCAAAAAGTCGTTGATTATGTAGGCAGTTAAGGTTTTACTTGCATAGTAACAATGCCAGTGTTTCAAGAAATACTTTTCAACTCGTCTAGATGATTTCCGGTGTTAAATCCATGTAATAGTCTATTAACCAAGTGACATTATTCATTTGGAAAGTTTGAGCCATTGACGACATAAGTGCTATTTAAAGGTAAAGGCATCACGTGATCACGAAACTCGATCGTCGCGTCAACGCGACTTCGCGCTGGCGTTGCCGCCAGTTGCAAGAACGCCGAAATCTGCCAATAGCCCTCTCAATATCCTCATGGACGCTACCTTCGACTTACCAGACTCCACTGATTGGTTGTCGACATCGCTCCCCGTCTTCGAACCGCTCGAGGCTGCCTTACGCTGCGAGGTCTGCAAAGAGTTCCTCGCGAATCCAGTCATCACTTCGTGTTCGCATACGTTTTGCTCGATATGTATACGAAGATGCATCGCTGCGGACGGAAAATGCCCCAGCTGCAAGAGTGCATGCTCGAGCGACAAACTGACACCGAACATTGCTGTGAGGGAGGTTGTCATGCGATTTCAAGAAGCAAGACCAAAGGCACTTGAGATGGCGCGCGCAGACAAGGAGTCTGAGGGGCAACCACAAATTGGCACGAAACGGAAACTAGAAGAGACAGACATACAAAACGAAGAGCCTGTTCGGCAAACAAGGTCGCGGCAAACTCGTAGTACTACACAAAATACTACGAATGCAGACCATCAATCCATTGAAGTCTTGGACAGCGACGAGGACGGCGATGACGAGTTTCTGCCTGAGGGTATGGCAAAATGCCCTATCTGCAACCATTCCATGAAAGCAGAACAGGTATATAATCACCTGGATGTATGTCCGGGTCAGAGCGCTTCAAAAAGTCGTACCACACGGTCAAGGTTGGTCCAATCATGACATCTCCACAATATGTCTACGCTGACCATCAATTATACAGGGCGAACAATACATTCCTCAATTCGCTCCAGAAGCGACCAGAGGGGCCCTCACCACCACCAATCCGATTGTCGCAACTCAATTATGCCATGCTGAAGGAGAGTGCGTTACGCAAGAAATTACAGGATATCGGAATACCTAGTTGGGGCAGTAAGGATCTCATGAAAAGGCGACATGTCGAGTGGCTAAACATATTTAATTCGAATTGTGATGCACATGAAAGTGTGCGTAAAAGCAAAGCACAATTATTAAGAGAATTAGACGAATGGGAAAACACGCAGGGTGGCAAAGCAGATAATCGAGAAAGCAAGATCATGAAGAAGACTTTCGACGGTAATGGTCACATGAAGTCACACAAATCCGATTTTGACGATTTGATCGCAAAAGCACGCCAGAAAAGAACCCCTCGGAAGGCAGAAGAAGAGCAAGCACATGAAGCAGTGGCTGACGTGGCACGAGAGCATATCCAAAGGCAGCAGCAGACTCAGGATATCGAGCCCCGATTTAGGCACGAGGTTGAACCACAGTTCCAACATCAAAATCAGAACCACCAAGAGCCATATATACAGCCAGCCACGCAATATCCATATCAGTGGGCTGAGCCAACACATGCTGTTATAAGAGGGAGACTGCCATCACAAAACGAGGCAGGCATGAATATGCTGCCGCCAATATCTGCTCCACTGGTACCTGGTTTTGACCCTTCTCCTAACCAAGGTTTTGTGATCCAGAACCCTTCATTTGGACCAATCGGGAGGGTTCCTATGTTTGAAGTCCCTGAGCAACCTGTAAAAGAGATAGATAATTCGAACGCCGCACCATAGTGTGCCGGTATTTTAAAAAGCAGAACCTTTACCGAATATTTCTTAAACAAAATTCCCCCTTCTCATATTCGTTCCAACTCTTGCTGTCCGCTTGCCCAACTGCTGCACATCTTCGCTCCAAATATTTCTTTGTACAGCATTCTTGTAAGTATCTGATTCTAGTAATCATGTCGAATGATCGTCGCCATGATTCTGGCGCCTATCCGATGCCAGCAAACCCCTCGACACACCCACAGGAAGATTTCGAAGAAGCCTTGGAATTGCAGAAAGCCAATGCCCAAATATCGACACCACCTTCCGTGCTATCACCGTCCATATCTTCGGAGTCCTCATCTTCGGTCACTGTTTTGCACCACCCGCGAATGGCTTCACCTCTGTCTGCAGCTGAGATACCACTGCCAAAATCACCTGTAGAAAGGTCTCTTAGCGCAAGTCCACTGTCGCTCACTTCTTCGTCCCAACTACGAAGACCTACGTCGCTCGAGTCGGTGTTGTCAGTCAGAGCGCGCAAAACACCAGATCGTACTTATCGCGCTCCAAGAATTCCTGGGAGGTTCTACCGACCCATGTCACCCTTCAGTGATGCCGAATCACAAGTCTCAGAATCTGTTCCTTCGACGCTACAAAGCAAACCCTGCTACAGTCCCGCCTATAGTAGCCAACCTGGCGATGGCTCTGAAGAGGCATTCAATGCAAACGCGAATGCTCCTTATATACCATCCATCTACGAGTGCAACCTTCGCCGTCAACCTGTCACGCTGTCTGCCATTACAGAAAGCTCACTGTCGCGCCCGAGTCATATCTCCTCGTTCCCAGCTAGCATTTCAGCTTCGCTGCTCACTGCGCCGAATGTTGATGTCTACTCCGTAAACCAGGCGGCACCGGTTTCTTTGCAAACGGTTGATCTCAGTAATGTCAATTTCCTCCAGGACTTTGAGTATCGCCCCATGGTACCGCCTTCATATCATGATACCTTGGAAGAGAGAGCAAATCCTTCGCGCAACATTCTAGGATCTACAAGGAATGGCGAAATCGTTGAGATCAGGTATGGGTCCTGGAGGTCCAGGTTTTGGAAATGTGTCAGAAGAGTACTGAGTTGCGGGAGGGTAGACTGAAGCTTTTCGAGTCACCCTGAGGCTTTACTTTTGATTTTGGCAAGAGTTTCATTCAATCGAGAATACCTGGCGGTGTTTGTAATGTAATATTCAGACTAGATATTAATCAAGCTTTTCTACCGCTGCTTTTCATGGAAGCTGCATAGTTTCCCATAAGCTATCCCAAGGGTACTCTGAAAGATCCAAGGGTTGGAAGAATACATTGAACTCATTTGGGTCATATCCATCCCTGTTCGCACTATAAGCAGGAACAGCATCCCATTCAGATGACTCCCTTTCTGTAACCTGCACACCGCGATTTTCTATTGGTATAGAGAAAACTGCCGCCATCTTCCGGATTGGTTCGCTACATCTCTCCAAGCAGAAGTCTGCTAGATCCCATCCTGACTCTTCTTTGGCTCTTTGAAGCCTGTGAATGAACGCGACCAGTGATTTGATACAATCAGCCTTGATCTGAAAATTGCCGACCTCGATGGTGCATCTAAGCAGTATTGTAGCAGCCGTGACGAGAAGGTAAGATGTGTATGGGAGCCAAAATTCTTGTAGCTGTCGCTCTTCAAGCTCTGTAACAAAGTCTACCACTCGGACTGCTGCATGCATAAGTGACCTTAGGCAATCTAGATATTCTCCGCGATCAGCTTTAGGACTCTGAGCTCTCTTGAAAGCCAAACGACACATTAGAACGCGGACGGAAAGGTACGCGAACCATAGATTGCTCGATCCATTCAAATATTGATCCCCAAATACATCGTCATCTTTTTGAAGATATTCGGGCAGGTCCTGAATGAATTGGCGCAAATCATCCTCCAGTTTTTGTATGCTCTTCGTATTACGTTGGATTGAATAGACATGTGGCAGCATATCACCCAAGATCCTAGTGAGCTTACAAAGATAGAAGAATGTATTCGCCAAGTCTTTCTGAGACTGGGTTATACAATCGTCGTAGAGTATTTTATGATCAGGAATTGGGACATCAAAGTACTGTGGGCTGATTGACGGGGGAATTCCATGGCTGATACTGGACCAATGATCATGTATCAATACGCCATACCAAAGTCGGATGCGGACGCTCTTCTCGTGATCGGCAATCTGCCATGATTGCGGGTCACGATGGAGACCAAGACTTTGAGCTAACGTCACTACCCTGCCAGCGTTGGCGATATTGACAGTGGTTGCTCCAACTGGTCTGCCAACCATGTCCAGTAAAGCGGTATGGAGAGTCGAGATTGTCGGTGCTAAGAAGTCTTCTTGCAGAGCAACTACAGAGGCATTCCATATGAAATCAAGGTCAGGCGTTGCATAATTGCGAAGCACTTCTGAAGTACTCCAAAATATACATGCAGAAGCATACAAGCTACAGACCAGGGCAGACGAGATCTTTTCATTATCCTTCCGCCAGATATCCAAAAATGTCTTTTGGTCCAGGACTGGAAAGCATGGATACAAGTTTTTGAAGAAAAGGTCCCGAATCTCTGCTGTGTGAGGGCTAAGCACTTGCTCTATAATTTCTCTTTGAGCTCTTGCGAGATCAACTGTCGGTTTGAGACCTTTACGCTTGCGTGGTACCGTGAGGTAAATGATGGGTCTTCCAGATGCACTTGGGATTGCGCGATATGGTCTATTTGAATTGTCTTGTTCAACACTCTCGGAACTGAGGTATTGTTCGAGCACTGAGATGTCCTCAGACATGTCCGGGTTCATCAAAACCGATGATTCTGTTTGGGAAGTGCTAGTTATTCCGTGCGCTTGTGTTTCGATCGTTTCGTTTTCGATATTGCCTGGATTACGTGCGGGGAGCGCAACATCTCTCCACGTTGGTATCTGTCGGCGTCGCTTGGATGGCCTGTGTCTGTTTAGCTTCAATATGTCAATTGAAGTGATGCTGGGATATTCTGCGGAAGAATGTGTTTTATAAGTAGTACTTCTCTCGTACTTACGGGCTCTGAGTCAGTGAGACAGTAGGCAAGGCATCACTTGATATATCCCCTGATACATAATTGCAAGCAATTCCTCGCTCCCGGCAAGATCGACATGCTTGACCAGGCCTATCAACGACACAGCGGATTTTGCGATTACGACAGATCTCACAGGCTGGAACCCTATGGCTGCGATATCTGAGAAGATTGAGTCAGCACGCAATTCATAATGAACCAATGATATTCGGCTTACGGTCTGATGGTTGTATCTAAAGGTTGAGGAGGCATTAGGTCTACGAATGTGGTAGTGATTGAGGTTGGCCAGTGGTGTCTCTATTTTCCCGACGGAGGTTGGTTAGCAGACTTCCGTGATGGCCAATGAGATTCGTCCTTAAGTCAAGCTATCGGAAATTTCCCCTAGCGCCACCCATTCGAGGTTCTATAGAACGTTCCCCGTCGGCCCCATATCAGGTCTATCTATTCAATCAAAGATGAGGAATTATGGTTCTAGGCTGCTGAGGTGCATTAACCTGCCTTTTATAAAGATAAGGAATGCCCCTCCACAAAAACCAACTCTCCTTCGTGATAAAGCAAAAAATGCCTCGCCCTTACGACTCTATCAATGCTGCCCAGCTCCAACAGGATGCTGATGAATGTTTGCTTTCCTATGGCACCGATTTCCACCCAGAGATCATTACTTCTGCTGATGGCATTCACATCGAAACGGCCTCAGGCCATCGGATGATGGACGCAAGTTGTACACTAGTTTACTTCCCATCAACATCCACTAATGCCATCTCAGTTCACAAGCGGGCAAATGTCTACGCTGATAGGTCATGGCCACTCTGAAGTTGTTAAAGTTATCCAAGATCATGCACAACATCTCGATCATTTATTCAGCGGCATGATCAGCCCTCCTGTCATCAAACTTGCAAAACGTTTGACCAGTGCTGCGCCGGCAGGATTAGACAAGGCATTCTTTCTTAGCACGGGTGGCGAAAGCAACGAAGCTGCAATACGGCTTGCAAAGTTTTTCACAGGAAAGTTTGAGATCGTTGGATTGGCAGCTTCATGGCACGGAATGACAGGCGCATCACTCGGGGCTCAGTATCATGCCGGACGATCTGGATATGGGCCAAACATGATTGGTAACCTCGCGCTTCCAACTCCAAACTCATATCGCTCCATCTTCAGGCACCCAGATGGCACTCACGATTGGAAGACAGAACTCGACTATGGGTTCGATCTTCTCGATAAACAATCCTGTGGCTCGCTCGCAGCAGTGATCTTGGAGCCAATTCTATCCAGCGGTGGAATGTTGGAACTGCCTCCAGGTTATTTGAAAGCCATGAAGAAGCACTGCGAAGCGAGAAACATGCTGTTAATCGTAGATGAAGCACAAACTGCACTAGGTCGTGCGGGAGACATGTTTGCATTTACACATCATCCAGAGGACGAAGGCGTGGTTCCAGATATCGTAACGCTCAGCAAGACACTTGGAAATGGCATGCCATTAAGTGCAGTGCTCACGTCGGACCGCATTGCAAAATATGCAAAAGATAATGGCTTTTTATTCTATACCACACACATCAATGATCCGCTTCCGGCTGCAGTAGGTGACAAAGTTCTCGAAATTGTCATCAGAGACGACTTGTGCGCGCGATCAAAACGACTCGGTATTAAACTCCAAGCAGGCCTAAGGCGATTGCAATCGCGATATGGCTGTATCGGAGATGTGCGCGGTCGTGGCTTGATGGCTGGCTGTGAGGTGGTTGGAGACAGAAAGACAAAGGTCGGGGCCCCCGAGGTTGGTAAAGCAGTGTCAGACAAAATGGTGCAAATGGGTCTTTGGGCACAGCTTGCCACAATGGCATCTTTTGGTGGCGTGTTTCGCATCGCGCCACCAATCACAGTCACTGAAGAGCAACTGGATCTTGCATTGGCGATCATGGAGGAAGCGCTTCGTACCACCCCGGGGACGATGCCATTGTATACAGATGAAAGCGCATCGAAACAGGATGAAGTTCCTCTGGCTAAATTATAGGTACAAAGCTTGGATAAGAGGAAGACATTAATTTCAACCATAAAACCTATTGACTGCGTTTGCACTACCATCTCTGCGTAATGAAACTTCGTTGTTCGCAAAACCTTCGGCTCCAGTTCGAAACAGTAAGAAACCATTGAGAGTGAAATGAGGACATGCAAGATTTTAATTACATTCATTAAGGAAGACTGATCCATACAGACTGTACAAAATCCCTCCTTTTCAAGACGCATTATTCAGTGGCCGTTGCCGTGACCGATCAACACGCTACTGTGTCAACTTGAAGAGCGAACGGATGAAATACGCCTTCTCCTCGATGTTCCTCCAGTTCACCTTTGACTTGGAACCCAGTTGTAACAATATAACCAACTGTTTCCCAGCTACCAGATCTTCAACCATAATAATTACCTTTCTTTGGAGTCCACACCCAGCCTGTGGCCTGTTCCTTCCTGACTTTCAACAGGCCTGACCTGAGCTTCTTTGTGCACTGGCGACAAATGCCACTGTTTCGTTTGACGTGGGTAGTTGGAGGGCAACCTTCATTGATATTGTCGCAATCTTTGAACCATTCGGGCTCGTTCTTTGTCGTATGGCCGCAGTAGGAGAATTTGTTGAGGTGTATTTGACACATTTTGGGTTTGCTCTTGGTATTCCGTTTGACTTGAGGTTTTCGTTTTTGGTTGTGATGTTTTGCGGAGGGAATCATGATTCGCGCGAAGGTTTTAAGGGTGAGGCAGTAAAGTTCGTGTTTTCACAGTTTGCTATCTTGTGGCTGTGAAATAACATGAGTCAAGCATATCAAGACGTTCTACATTCAATAAAGCAGTACAGTATCTGCCTACTCCGTTGCCATTATTTCACTATGTCAGCCATATCGTCCTGACCACTGTACGATGTGGTCTCTGTATTTGTTATTGCAGTGAGTTGTTGAAGCCTCTCTAACTGATTTTATCTCATCTGGGCTCTTGCGCATGTTGGTGAGTATCAGAAATGTATCGTGAGTGAAAGCGTATTTCGAACGATGTTTCTTGACGTCGATGAGTCTTCTAAAATCATTAGCATCATCCGTTTCGATTGCTTCATAGTTTCAAAAGTGATGTAGAGAAGGAACCACCCGCTGAACTCTAGTTACTTTCGTTGGTTACGTTCATTGCTTCGAAATAATTGTATAGCGACCTCCTGAGTAAGTTGCATGTAGAACAAGCTTTACATGTCCATCCTTCACCCGGCGGGACAAGCCTGGACAAGACGTCTTATACGATACCAAGAGCCTGGGCAAGAAGTACCCCGGATCCGGGGTGCACAGCGGCTATTGTCAAATTTACCGCTTTACAGCACCATTTTTCGACATGGGAATACATATCGATGTTTTTGACTCGCTCGGTTCACAACCGACACTGTCGGTAGCCTGGAAAACTCCGGATACGAAAAGGCACCGCCTTGTGATCGTCGCGTGCCATGGATGCGCATTTTGAGGCTGTAACCTTGGCGATTCATGGTGATGCATTGGGCTGATGCCGTGTGGAGCTTGATATAATCATATAGATATAATAGTCTTATTATGTTCGAGGGGCCATAGCGCTTCATTTGTATACCTTGCGCTACACAACTGCTTTCCTAGTAGAGCGATAAAACTGTCTGCATATATGGTAGATTCTATATTATGACCAGATCATGGGACTTTGTCAAAAGCTGCATTATTACAGTACGAGACAATCAATGGTGCAAAATGAAGGGTGAAAGAGTGATTACGCATGGTTGCACAAGGTCGTTTGCTTTTTTAATAGCATCAACAAGAGAAGGTTATACACAGCACACAGGGAGCATGGGGTCATGGGTGTGACTCGAGTCTGGCTCAAGATCAGGCGTTTGAAGCATGAGGATGTCGAAGGCGCAATGGAAGTTTCGAAACGTAGCGTCCATGGCGCATTGACGCCTCCATCTAGTCTTGCGCCGTCCACCCGATCCTTGTCGATTAACTTGCACTATCTGCTCCGCTCCCGTCCTCGAATACATACCAAGAATGCACAAAGATATGGAAGAATTGTCCACTTCGGCTTTTGGATTCGCCAGCCATACATAGTACATTTCTCCGCGTATGTCGTCACCAAAATTCCGCAAAACGACCGCCACAACATGCGCCATGCAGCTTCAAGTTAATTGCCATTAGTACACGGCTCCACACTCTGGTCCCAATGCCAAGCTGCCAAGTTCATGTTTAACCCACGGAAGAAGTGGATGGCGGAAAGCTTGGCATCAAAGGTGAGACCGCGTGAAAGGACTGGTCTGTAATCATCACTGCGGCAGCACTAATCCGACGACAGCCCCACAGCATCATATTAAACATATCACTTAATAACCGCACGGTCCTTGACTGCGTTGTACAGTTTCGATTCGCGGATCCAATCAAGATTCCGGCACTGCTTGGATTTCCCGGCAGTCGGAGGAATCTCATGACTCAATTGGCTGGACTAGACTACTTTCTGTTACAATGGCCTCAATGAGGCCAAGAACAGCAAATTGGACGTCTTCCCAGCTTGGTCCTCATGTTCTATCTTGCTTACTAGGAAGGGTGTGGCTCAACATGACTATCATTACCATATTCCTGGTATCCTTGCCACTCATGCCTGGCTGATCAAAACGATCTTGTTTTGGAAGATCCACCTCGAAAAGATCTATAAAGGCGTCGTGAGCCGTCGTCCAGATAGGTCCTCACGACAGTCAATCACTTCAGTCTTCAATTCTCTACCTTCATAACAACACTTCGACAGTGTCCATTCATTCTTCAAAATGGTCTCCTTCACCTCCCTCGTCACCGCAGCTGTTGCTGCCACCGGTGCTCTTGCTGCCCCCGCCTCAGACGTCTCTGTCCGCTCTACTGGAGACCTCGTTGCTCGTCAGAGCACTCCTTCATCCACTGGCACCCACAACGGCTGCTACTACTCCTGGTGGACTGATGGTGGCTCCCGTGTCACCTACACCAACGGCGCCGGCGGCTCCTACAGCGTCCAGTGGCAGAGCGGCGGCAACTTCGTCGGTGGAAAGGGCTGGAACCCAGGATCTGACCGGTAAGATATCCCTCCTTACATAACTTCATCAATATACCTTAGAAAAAAAACAAAACTAACATAATCATCCAGCACCATCACCTACTCCGGCCAATACAACCCCAACGGCAACTCCTACCTCGCCATCTACGGCTGGACCCGCAACCCTCTAGTTGAGTACTACGTTGTGGAGAACTTCGGCACCTACGACCCATCCTCCAACGCCAACAACAAGGGCACTCTCACCGCCGACGGCTCCTCCTACAAGATTGCCCAATCCACCCGCGTCAACCAGCCCTCCATTGATGGAACCCGCACCTTCGAGCAGTACTGGTCCGTCCGCCAGAACAAGCGCTCCAGCGGCTCCGTCAACATGAAGACCCACTTCGACGCCTGGGCTTCAAAGGGCATGCGCCTTGGTCAGCACAACTACCAGATCGTTGCTACCGAGGGCTACTTCTCCAGCGGAAGCGCTAGCATCACTGTTAACTGCCCATAAGCGGTTTCAGTCCGGTGGTGATGTCGCTTTGCTGCTGGGATGGATGATGCACTGCTTGCCTAAGTCCGTCTTGTGCGCAGAGTGATAGGGGAAGTGGTTACTTTTCGAGCACGAGTGAGGATCGATGGGTCTGAACTATTTTGTTGTTTCTCTTTGTATATACTTAGCTTTTTGAGACTGGCTTGCTGGTCGATTTACAATGCACATATTTGCACAAAACGGCGTGTTTGTTGAATGGAAGTGTTGATTTTGTGTGAAAAGTTTTGTTTCATCATGACATGGGAAGATTATGCACTTGATTCATTTCATTTCATTCTGATTCATACAACCATAACGCGTAAAAATGAGGGTATCACATTTCCCAACCCAACCCAACCATAACCCATAACCCATCAAATCGTAACTTCATAATTCATCCTTCGCCTTCACCTTCTTTCATCGCTGCTTGTCCATCTCTTCTAACACCACCTTTCTCGCCCGTCCCGCCCCCAAGAAAGCCCCATAACTCCAGGTCAAATCGTCCGCGCCGCGCATGTACCCCGTAACGCGATCAAATTGCTCGCTCATCGCACCTTCAGCATCGACGTGTGTCCTGACGACATCCAGAAACTCATCGCCCGCATGTAACAAGCGCTCGAGAATGGATCGGTAGACTGCGTCACTGGGGCCATATGTGCCAGGCTCGATGGCTAGGTTTGAATCGGCGAGCAGGGAGCGGTAGAAGGGTAGGGAAACAAGTGTGATGCGTATGTTTGAAGTGGTCGAGAAGTGAGAGGCGGTACGGTAGAGGATATTTGCTGCAGTGGAAGTGCATAAAAACCAGGGATTTCCTCCAGAGGGGGAGGTGCCGTAACCGTTGTAGATGTCTTCTGGGTAGCGGCCTATTCCTGTGCCTTTCAGTGTGAAGTTCCTGAAGTCGGATTCGGAGTCAAAGTCGATGTTTGGACTGCTGTTGATAGGAAAGCGAGTATATTGGTCATGTGAAAGTGCGAGGAGAGAGATGAGGATCTCATCCGACCATGGGGGATATACTGGTTCATCTTGAGTGTATTCGGAAGGCATGGCGTGGAGGGAACCGAGAAGGATGCCGCAGTCTAAGCCTGAGCGTTTGCTCCAGAGTGTTTCGACGAGGTGGCCTTTCTTCGAGTTCCAGAATTTGGTGAGGAGTTTTTCGGCATAGATGGCTTGTTCTTCGTACCACTCTGCGGCACCAATATCACCAAAAGAGCGGGCAAAATCACTTCCTTCGCGAAGACTCCTGGCGCTGACCATGAGTGTGAAGAAATGCATTCCTTCAACTTCTTCCCACAAATCAAAGCTTGTCTCGTTCCAGTAGTGACTGACATATTCCAGATCAGCCTTAATTACACTGTTGGGAGGCATCGAAGCTTGGTAAAAGGGCTCAAAAAAGTCCGCAGCTTTCGACGATGACCAGAGAGAAGGATTTGAGGCATTATATTCGCGAAGATAGTGCATAAGCGTCAAGGCTCGAAGAGCAGGCCCATCTCGCTGAGGACGCCCCCACGACCCAGTAAATGGTTTACCATCTACCTTGAATTTTGGCTCTCCCAGACCAGAAAGATCGTCGAATGTACCTGATGGATTTGAGATGTGCTGGATTGTATATTGGAGGTCTCCATATGCTTCTAGGATGGTTGACAGCTGTGAACTCAGAGCGGTAGTGGGGTCATCTGCGTAAATATTTACGAGAGAATCCATGGTAATTGCGGCATCTCGCACCCCTGCGAGACCATTAGTTTTTATTCATATTCTCGGTTTTGCTTGATACCCACATTGGTACCAATAATCCGGTCCTTCCTTGCTTGGGCTTGCGACCACAGTCCCAGGTGCCACATTCTTGCCTCGAACATTTCTGCCTCCGGGCGCAACGTTGGCTAATAATTTGTCCAACGATATTTGCTCTTCTTGCTGTATCCATGTGTCTAACGAATTCTGAAGTAATTGTTGTTGACGTTGTGCATTTCCCACACCCAGAAAGTGATTTAAGCGGGCGAGGGGCGGTATCGAGAACGCAGAGGCATCAAGGACGAGGCATACTAGACTGAGAGCGCGAATAATCATGTCTGATAATTATAATGAAGAAGAGCAAGGAGTCAAAATGATTATGTTCGCAATTGATTAGTAATAGTGACGTATCGCACACAAAGAAAGAGTGGAGCATATATGAAGACAAAGGTAGATCGTGATTTTTAGGTAGGAATGTAGGAAAAGTAAGTCGAAAATGCGCGCGACGCCAAAATAATCCATCTTTCGCCCTGCATACATGCGCCTCGGAACATGGTGATGACAGCAAGACCATGTGCGTGTATCATGCTTGCCTCGGCCGTGTCGGAGGCGAAGCGGCGGTCAATGGGCAGGTTTGACGTGTGCGGATGATGTTCAAATCGCAGCCACGCGAAAGCAAACTATCACATGGGGCACGCGAGTTCTCGTGCGGCCCAATGGGAGTTGGTGGAAGTGTGCGGCTGTTCGTCACAAGATCTGGGGTACAGCTACTACGGAGTCCACTTTGCCTGTTTGGACTACCCCAGTTGTGACGGACCGATCACAGAACTGCAACATCACGAACGCTTCCGAGGACATCCTGAAACTACCAACACGGTGCAGTCTGTTTGATAGCTGACTGGAGCTGACTCAAATGCTCGTTGATTTCGTTCTTGTAGTATCATGACCCCTTAGCAGACTCACATTTGGTCTGAACTGACGTATAGTAAGTACTTTGTACCTTTGTACCATCTCATTGAATAATAACTGTTTTCCAACTTCATACATGTGATTCCCAACTCCACTTTCACCCCCTCAAAACAGCGCCATACAATTCGGCGGCGAACTGACCCCTCCAGGCATGTTGAACGGCGTACTCGTCACAAAGAAAGTCCACCTCTTCTCCTCCTCACAAATCTTCGCCAAACCTTCCAAATCAAACATCTCTCCTATCGGCATGCCCCAACCCGCAAGTAAATACTCGTGCAAAAAAACCTTATCCTCTTCTCGTTCCTTGTTGTTATTCGGAGGATAAACTTCCCAGGAAATCGCATCGCTTGCAACGGCTGAAAACCCATTGTTCCAAATCCATCTCAACACATCATGAGTAGCTTCTACACCTGCGTGCTCGGGTTTTGAATTTGATGCATAATTTTGTTTCTCTTGCAACGTCATCTTGGAGTCCCATTCTTTCGTCATACCAATGCGAACGAAGAGTATATCCCCCTTTTCGAAAACGATATTACTTTCTGTAGCGATGGCTTCGAGATCTGCGAGTTTGATCTCATGTGTAGAAAAAGTCGAGTACTGGATTCCTCGCCGCTCAGCCCAGGATGCATAGTCGATTAGTACGCCTCGACCTGCAATACCCTCTTTGGCCCAATGTTGTAGTCCAATACGATCATTCCCTCGATCTTCAATCTCTGCAGCCGTTGTGCCACCGTAAAACACTCGTTCGTCAGTCCCAGGTACACACTGTGCGAAATGTCTCAGACCATCCCACTGACTACTTTGCTGTGGATTGAACGTATACACATCGTCATACGCAACGCCAGGGAACAAAGGAATAATCTCATGTTTACAAGGTTGACGTCCCAGACCCGCAACTTCCAACTTATTCAATTCCCATCCCAAAGTAACTCGTCGCCCAGTACGAATCTCCTTACTCGCAGCTCTAGCGACAACCTCGGGTGTAAGGACAGCAAGTTTGCCAAGGCCCTCTTCACGACTCCCCGGCGTCCCCAACCACACACGCTTCGGATCCGGAAGCTGATCAAACGGGGTGTCGAAAATATCCGTGTCAAGTACCGACATAGCGAAAGTTGCAATGTGAATCAAAACAAGACAAAAGCAAGACATGCACCAAATGCAAACAACCATCTATCTCAGATAAGCAAAAAGCGATCATCTGACATTCCTACACCTGCATCAAAGCCAAGCCCACCACCTCGTTTCTTCCCACAACCTACCATGCAAAACCCGCAACCTAGCAATCTTCTCACTCGACCACATCCCCCATCCTAACCCGCAATCCTCAGGCCCCCCATGTGGGGCGTATACAGCGATCCGAATCTAGTATGCGATTCCCCCCACACCTACCAAGCACACCGTTCACACCACTCAAGTTCAACAAAGTAAGCGAAGTCAAACAACTCTAAAAACCGGGGCCCTGTACCGTATCCGGGGATAAAGATTAGGTACTTACACCTCGGTCTTGAGGGGGAATGAGTGAGGGCGATCCGATGATCGGTAGGGAAGATGCATGCATGCGATTTCGATTTCGACCAATTGTGAAAGCGGAAGGTTGTGGAACGTTCATGGTTTGGATTATGTAGATAAATCGCACATGGCCCTGGGTGGGAGTCTTACATGATTTTTGGAATTTGGATTTGTGCTGCTAAGCTTTTTTCTGCGTTGAGTTGAGTTGAGTTGATTTGATTTGACCTGACTTGACTTGCGTGGATTTGAGTTGTGTGGAGTTCGATTGAAAACAAGATGACTATGACTGGTCAACCGTCTGGTGCGCAGACGAGTAGGTATAACAGGCTTGTTACGGTGTTCGTCGCGCTGGGGTCGTTTGTATGTTCCTTTCCCTTTCCCATTCCCATTCCCATCCCAATTCTCATCCCTATCCCACATCACTATCAACACTTCACAATCCACCCTCCACCATCCCCACCCCACACAGACCCTCATAAAAATAAGACCTTCCACCTAACCACCCCCCAGACCTACGGCTACTCCGCCAGCATAATCGGCTCGACAATCGGGCAACCCGGATGGTACACCTACTTCTCGCTCCCGCAGCAAGGCCATTCCGGCTACACGGGCAAAACCACACACACCATCGCAACGGCCAACGGGCTCTTCTCGGCAGGCGGCGCGGTGGGCAGTTTGTTCATCATGTGGTCTGCGGAGACGTATGGCAGGAAGAGGAATATTCAGTTGGGCGCGGCGTTGTCGGTGCTGGGAGGCGCGTTTCAGGGGGGCGCGGCTGCGTTGGGGTATGTATTGTCTATCTATCTGTTTGTGAGGAGTGGTGGGGGAGGGGAGGGGATGGGATGGGTACTGGGAAGTAGGGGGATTTGAAGGGAGTGGGCTGACGGTGTGAATAGGATGTTTCAAGCCGGACGATTCATATCTGGATGTGGGATTGGCGTGTTAGTAACAGTATGTCCGATGTATCTTTCCGAGATGTCGTCGCCGTTTAAGAGGGGGTGGTTGGTGGGGCATCATGCTATATTCCTGGTGTTTGGGTATATGTTTGCGGGGTGGATTGGGTATGGGTGTTATTTTGCGACGGGGGTGAATGCGGAGTTTGCGTGGCGGTTTCCGTTGTGTTTCCAGGTTTTGTGCCCGCTTGTTTTGCTAATCGGGTCGCCTTCATTGCCTCGTTCGCCGAGGTGGCTTATTAGTAAAGGGCATGAGAAAGAGGCTTTCGAGGTGATTAAGAAGATGCGGATGAGCCCTGATGATCCTGAGCATCTAGCAGCGAAAGAGGAGTTCTACCAGACTAGGCAACAACAGAATTTGGATGCTGAGAAATTAGCTGCAGCTGGACACAGTATCTGGATTGCTGCTTGGAAGAAGAAGTCATATCGCAAACGACTGATTATCGGGTTCATGACGCAATGGTAGGTCCTCCTCATCTATACTACAAACTTATGGGAACTCACAATCTTAGGGGCGCGGAGTTCGCAGGCCCATTGATTATCAACAACTACGCTGTCATACTCTACACAAATCTCGGCGAGACAGGCCACATGCCTCTGCTCCTTTCAGCTTTGTGGCTGACAACAGCCGGCTTGATTTACAATCCGTTAGGTGCATGGCTACATGACAGAGTCAACTCTCGCCGTGGAATGTATCTCGTTGGACTTGTTGGTTGTCTTGTGACGACTTCGCTACTCGCTGCAATGACAGCTGAGTACTCTGGAACCACGAATCGGGTTGGAAATGCCATGGGCATCTTCTTCATCTTCTTGTACCTGGCATTCCAAGGTACTTGCTGCGACACGACTATGTACATCTACGTTTCTGAGATTTTTCCAACTGAACTTCGACCGATTGGAATGGGGTTCAGTTTGTTTGGCCAATTCGCTTCATCACTGATCTTGTTGCAGACAGCGCCAATCGGCTTTGCTGAAGTGGGTTGGAAGTATTATTTGGTTATTATATGCTGGTGTATTGTGTACATTCCCAGTAAGTCATTGACTACATTTGATGAACGACAAAGAGTGACTAACACGCCACAGTGGTGTACTTCTTCTGGCCCGAGACTGCTCGTCTTAGTCTCGAGGAAGTAGCGAAGAATTTTGGAGATGAAGTTGCTGTGCACATTCATGATGCTCCAGAGGAAGACAGAAGATATCTTGATAAAGTTCTCATGGCCACAAACGCAACAGCAACTGAGGCAGAATTGATTGAACTTAGCCGACGCAACGTGTAACAAAAATGCTTGACTTGAGTCAAAATGCCCAAAGATCAAGAGGTGGAGGGCGAGAAAGGAATTAGCATTGAGAGTAGCATGTTATCAGTTCACGGAGACGAATGAGGAAGGTGCAACAACCTATGGCACATAATAACTGCGATACTTTATGCTCATATTGAGATCGGAATCTTGGTCGTGCAGTTTGTAACACATGCAGATCGATTGAGTAAACTAAAAATTATGTCATGATGCCCAAGCGTAAGTAATAAAAATACACTACAACGCAAACCATGCAGTCCGGTCAAAAACCAGAAAATCAAGTAACCGCCCTGCTGATAAAAGATTCAGCCCAGGTCTAAAAGCAGTACGCAAATATGCAGAACATCACGCCAACCTGCAGGCTATGCAAATGCAATAAAACGACATGAACCACCTCACTGATCAACCCAAAAGTATTGTTCCACCGCTCAGAGGCTCGAGCCCATGCGCGCTTCGTTAGATCCCTTCTTTTCAGCCCTCTTCTTACCCTTACCCTTCTTCTTACTAGGCTCGTTCGGTGGTGTATGGGTTCCACGACTACCACCAGTCTGACTGTCTCCCTGTTTCAAGCCTTTCACTTCCTTGATCATATCACGGAAGCCTTCCTCAAGATTCGTCATTCTTGCAAGCATGATCCTACTCATGCGATTTGAATCGGAATCGTCGTCACTTCCCGAGCGTTCGCGTGCGCGTGCTTTCATCCTGGCGGCTAGCTCAAACTGGGTTGTGAATGACGCCGGTAGTGCGTCGAGGTTGCCGAAGTTTGGATTGAGGTTGTTATCGCCAAGATCTGAAGCCAAATCGAGGGCAACGGCACTGAAAGATGGTTCCCGGTTCCTATGATTGATGGCAAGGAAATTGGCGATGTTTGGTGTATTACGCCCAGAATCACGAGTGGCATTAATTGGACGAGGACGGGAAGGTCCTGCAGGTCCTGCAGGCCGCTTGGGTGTACGAGTACCAGCCAAAGTTGAGCCGTCGATGCGGCCCGGGGTTGCTGTGCCACTACGATTGCTTGTTTTTGGTCGCCTCTCTGGAGAAGCCGGACGTGAATGGCTGTCTTTGGTAGGACTGAACAATACAGTTCCTGTCGACAAATTGCGGTTGTGAGTCGGCTTTAAGGGCTTCTTCGTTGGCGAAACTGGTGATACTGCTTGAAAGCTAGCCTCTGATTGACTATCAAACCGACTTCCAGATTTTGCCGTGGGACCAAAGGTTTTCGTGGCAGATGATTGCGTGGACCCAGTTCGTCCGGGGGTGAAAGCCTGTGATTTCGGAAGAACAGTCATTGGCGTACGGAAGAACTCTTCGTCAGACGACTCATACCCTGTTTGTACTCTTTGTGTTTCCTTTCCAGAAGTCAAAGGTCTCTGTGGGGTTAAGCGGTTGTCTGTGCTTGCGTGGTCATCCTCGTCATCGCCATCCGCATCAGTTTGTTGGGGTGCTTCCTCTATATCAACATTGGGTTCGTCTTCTTCAGCTATAGGACGCTTATACATGGGTAAATTATCGTCGGGATCCGAAGCTACCGTACGAGCTGATGCGAGCGGATGTCTCCTCCTAGGTTGGCCTGCGGTTCTGGTTCGCCGTAAGAATGGCCGGTTACCACCTTCCAAACGATCCAAGACTGATCGGGTATCTTCTTGAGGTGGCGTAACCTCGTCATCGTCACCCATTCTCTTCATCCAATCAGATACCACATTACTCGAGTTCCTTCTACCAGGGGGATATTGCGAAAGTGCTCGAATGCTGGGGTCACGGTAGGGGCGCCGGAAGACCTCTTCGAGAGCGCGGTCCTTGTGAAAGGTAGTAACAGAGGGTTCACGTAAACGAGGGCTGAAAATATCGGCAGGTCCACGTATACTGAAGGCAGGGGCAGGGTCTACTGAACCCCGTCGGCCCCGTCTCTCGACCAGATCAGTCGGCCCATATGCAAGATTGGAAAGAAGCAGCCTCTCGTATGTGAAAATTGTGAAGAGAATGGGAATATGAGTGAGCTTGATCACGAGGCGATTCGTCCTCAGGAACTTTTTAAATGGCATCGCATATTTCAGCGGGATCAGCAGCCACCCAATGATATTCGTAGGTGGGATGTAAGAGAACAAAGCGTCGGATTTTACCATGGAGATTGTGTTCACCGCGAATAAAAATTGATGCTCTTCATCTGCGTTCTTAACGACAGCCATGAAAGAATTGGTCAAGACTGTGACCAAGATTGTCACAATGAGGAAGTGACAAATGAAGAGAAACAGAGCAAGCAAGGTTTTACCCAAGAAGTTCATTTCTCCCCAGAGCTCCCAAGCCGCTGGAGTGAAGCCCATGACGAGCTGAAAGATGGCATATGCAGCATCTGAAGCACCAAGATCGCGCTTGAATGCAAGACTGAATGCAACGAAGAAGCCGCTGCAGCTAATGACGATCAGTACGAGAATTGCGACCAGATCCAGAGCCATTAACTTGAATGCGATGAGTAGCTGAGAGAAGTATCGGTAATGGTCAAGCGCTGAAAAAAGCCTTGGGAACAGCAACACGGCTGTTGACCCAAGCACATCGTATGCCATAGCAGCCACTCTGGGGCGACTGACATCGGGCATTAAGATACCATACAGACGTAAGATGTAATAGGCCATGAACATGAGGAGAATTCCAAGATCAAAGGCGTTCCATACACTCATAATGTATAGTCCAAAGCCCTGCTCCGAGAAGCCCACAATCTCGTCAAGCATGTAGCCAGCACTCCAAAACCAGAACAAGACTTCTAGCGCGGTGATATCATCCGACTTTTCAGACAGCACAGCCAGGAACAAGCCAAGCATGATGCCGAATGAAAGGGTAGAGAATAGATTGCGATAACGGGGCACACGCAGACGGGACAACTTGAACAGAGACGCATCATGCGGGTCATACAAGGTCACTGTTCGCCGTAAGAGCGCAGCCTTGGGCGGTTGTTGTAGTTGTTGTGGCTGTTTTCCATGTGGGAATCGACGAGAGGGACCTCTTCCTGGCGACACATCT
Organism: Shiraia sp. slf14; assembly: GCA_000498155.1. NCBI lineage: Eukaryota > Fungi > Ascomycota > Dothideomycetes > Pleosporales > Shiraiaceae > Shiraia > Shiraia sp. slf14. The sequence continues at coordinate 185,950 of AXZN01000062.1, forward strand.
TCCAGCGTGCTGTAATGAGGCGCACGAGGAGAGTCAGGTTTCCGATGCAGACTATCCGCAGCTGAGTGAAAGACAATCGTTCCAGCCCAAATGGCTTCCAATTGCCTGACTACCAGTGGGTGAGCAAGGAATTTCTTGGCTTGCGCGCGAATGGCAATTTCCAGAGTGGAGATGCGAGCAGAGCGTGGGGGCTGTTTAGACCAATTCATCCCGCCTGGGGTGCCCATGCGGATGTTTTCCATGTCCATTCCTTGTAGAGGATCGAAGTCATAAGAGAGGGCATCGATCAATTCACGGGTGGAGAACTCCTTGAGCAACCTCATAGCCAGCAACTCACATATGAGCGCCCGTGTTTTGCTGACGCCAATATTTCCAGGGTTCTCCTCTCCTTCCTTTTTGAACTGAAGACAATTGGCGAGCAGGCAGTACAGGACACCACGCGAGAAGTGATCAGCGCGCAGCTGCTGCTGGATGGGCTTGACGAGGAACTGTGAAACTTGGGGAGAACGCAGCTGGTCCCAGGAGAGTGTGGTTTCGCATCGCTCGATGAGGATTAAACGTATCGCATGGGTGGTGTTGTAGATGGGTATGCGATCTGGAAAGAGTGTGTTAGCATGCTATGTTGTGCAGTGTGGGCTCGAGTAAACAACACTAATGAATACATACCAAGAAAGGTGGAAGCAAAGACGGGCAGCAGAGGCCCGTCACGACGTCCATCCTGGTCCTCGTCTTCATCGTCGTCGTCACGGTCATCGGGGGGTATCATCCATGCTTGGTCGTCATCGTCCCCATCAGGCTCAGACTGGTACCTGTTCAGAGCGGAGAGCAAGGGCGTAGATTCAGAAGGACGGCCTTTTTTCGATCGCAAGAGTGAGGCGAACATGGAATCTAGCGGGCCCTTTGTGGTTGACGAGGAGCTCTCTTGTCAGCAACAGTTCCAAGGGAGCCGTGGGCGAGGGCGCACAAGGTAGGGGAAGGAGATTAAACAGAGGTTTCACTAGGGCAAGAAGGCATGATAAGGAGAAGGAGCAGGCCCACCCGGTCCTGCCAATTCAGTGCTACACATTCTTACACCAAGCGCCGCAATTGCCCACGCTGAATCCTGTTCCCGTTCCCGATGTGATCATGGGATGGCATGGAAGCAAGTCGTAGATGGGGCCCCCGTCATGACTTTCTCTTATCGCGTCGTGTCGCCGGCCAATCACCAGTCGCCCGTCAGCGCGTGTCGAGTACACCGACTCTAGCTGACAGGGAATCTGCATGGGATTTGCGGGAGCCGATCTACAAATCTAGGAAATATCGCTCATGCATCTAGCAATTACGCGGGGTGCATTCACATGCCTAGGCGAGTCTCCATCCTATACAGGCAGTCCCGTTTCCTTACTACCATCCTTCACGCGTCGAGACTTGAGGACGACAGCCTCACCAATACCAAGCCCGGCTTTGATGACCTATTGTGGGTGCGACTTCGGCACGACAAGCTTTTGCTCCCACCCACTGCATGGTAAGCGACGTGAGATGGGGCCAGGGTGGTGTGGTAGTAGGAGGCCAGACTCTGACTGAATACAATATCCCCCTCGACCCCCGCGTCTGTTGATGGTGGACGAGGGCGCTTCATTCCTTGATATGCCGCAACTCCATGTGTCAGCTTGGCCGATGCGATGTAGACACGGCTGGCAGCGGTACATATATACTTCCAGCTTAGCACTGATCGACTCTGCAATCCTACAAAATGCCTCGCCGCAGTTCCACCCACAGTGATGTCGTCTTGCAGCAACCGTTGGACGCGCTGCCGATCCTAGCTGCATCACGCGCATGAGATATAAGCGATTGGCAGCTATGGCGATGGTCATCGAGAAGAAAAAAAGCTACACCGCAACTTTCACCTGACAGTGACTTCACGTGACGCTCATCCCACGTCTGCTCTCGTCTGGTTGATGTTGGAATGTAAAGTGTACGTACCAAACATCACGTGACCCAAGCATTTGGCGGGGCTGACTACAGCACACATCCCCGTCAGATACCCAGTGTGCCAGTCTTGGTCGACTCCGCTCTGACTGCATCTCTTCCACGGTACCTGAGCACACGTATGACGACGACGGGAAGAAATTTGATCGTAGTTAGTCGCTAGATATTTTCTCGATCGGCGGCACAGCGTCTTGATGGTAAGGGAATCGTCCCAAAATCCGCCTGCCGCTAGTGGTGGGGGCGCACCAATCATGACCCCGCATAGCTGCTGGAAATTTTGCTGATGCAACTTTTTTTTCAACTCCAGCTCAATTGCTGTTTCTTCACACCACTTGCCTGGCAGTCTCGTTCTTGAAGGGTTTCGGAGCCCTTGAGCTGTCTCTTGTATCTTGAACAATGGCTGCCCGCCCCGACGAAAGCCAGAACCTGGCCCTCGAGCTCCAGGATGGCTATGTGTGCTTTGGAAGGAGCTTTGGTGCTGACAAGAGCATTGCTGGAGAATTGGTCTTCCAGACCGGTATGGTAGGATATCCAGAGTCAATCACTGATCCTTCCTACCGGGGCCAAATCCTCGTCATCACTTTTCCCCTAGTGGGCAACTATGGTGTGCCTTCACGGGAAGAGATGGACAGCCTCCTCAAGGATGTCCCAGCACACTTTGAATCCAGCCAGATTCACATTGCTGGTTTGGTTGTAGCAACCTATGCTGAAGAAGAATTCTCCCACCACTTGGCCACCTCTTCGCTGGGTGCATGGCTGAAGGAGCAGGGCGTTCCTGCCATCACTGGTGTGGACACGCGAGCTTTGACAAAACGCATTCGCGACGAGGGAAGCATGCTTGGCCGACTGCTGCAGCGAACAGTAGCAGCTCCAGCTTCTTCAACCCTCGCCGACACCATCTCTAGCGTCATCTCCACGGTCCTGCCCACCGACACCACTGAGAACCAAGTGCCAGTCGAAGAGGACCCCGAGGCCTGGAGGTCCAGCTTCGAGCAGATTGAATGGGTAGACCCCAACAAGAAGAACTTGGTGGCTGAGGGTAATGCAAACCCTAGCCTATCCTCAAGTGTCTTTCTAACATGTGATTAGTTTCTATCAAAGAGCCCAAACTTTGGACTCCAGATCCTGCAACCGCACTCAAGCACCCATCCGGCCGCCCTGTCCGTGTGCTCACCGTCGATGTCGGCCTCAAGTACAACCAGCTGAGATGCCTCGTACGAAGAGGTGTCGAGGTCCTACAAGTCCCCTGGGATTATGACTTCCCACAACTCGCGGGCAAGGATTATGACGGATTGTTCATCTCCAACGGCCCTGGTAACCCAGCTATGATGGAGAACACTGTCAAGCATATCAAGGCTGCATTGGACGAAGCACGTACCCCTATTTTTGGTATCTGCTTGGGACATCAGTTGCTTGCACGGGCTGCTGGTGCAGATACCCTCAAGATGAAGTTTGGTAACCGCGGTGCCAACATTCCATGCACGAGCTTGATCACCGGAAAGTGCCACATTACTTCCCAAAACCACGGTTATGCAGTGGACTCCAAGACCCTGCCCAATGGCTGGGAAGAGCTTTTCGTCAATGCCAACGATGGCAGCAACGAGGGCATCCGACATGTCAACCGACCATACTTCAGTGTTCAATTCCACCCTGAACACACACCTGGTCCTCGTGACACCGAATACCTCTTCGATGTATTCATCAACACAATTCAAAAGTCCCTCGAGTCCACCGAACTCATGTCCAAGCCTGTTGAGTTCCCAGGTGGCTCCTTGGAGGAGAACAAGAAGCTCACCCCTAAGGTTGACGTCAAGAAGGTTCTCGTCCTTGGCAGTGGAGGCTTGAGCATTGGTCAAGCTGGAGAATTCGATTACTCTGGTAGCCAGGCTATCAAGGCTCTCAAGGAGGAGGGTATCTACACAATTTTGATCAACCCCAACATCGCCACCATTCAGACCTCTAAAGGCCTTGCCGACAAGGTTTACTTCTTGCCTGTCAATGCCGAGTTCGTCCGCAAAGTCATCCAAAAGGAGCGCCCTGATGGTATTTACGTTACCTTTGGTGGCCAGACTGCTCTTCAAGTTGGTATCCAACTCAAGGACGAATTTGAAGGCCTCGGTGTAAAGGTACTTGGTACGCCAATCGACACCATCATCACCACCGAAGATCGAGAACTCTTCGCACGAAGCATGGAGTCAATCGGCGAGAAGTGCGCCAAGTCTGCTTCCGCAAACAACGTCGACGAAGCTATGCGTGCCGTCAAAGACATTGGCTTCCCTGTCATTGTACGAGCTGCCTACGCCTTGGGTGGCCTGGGAAGTGGTTTTGCCGAGAACGAGGCCCAGCTGCTTGACCTTTGCAACAAGGCTTTCGCTGCCAGTCCCCAGGTGCTCATCGAGCGCAGTATGAAGGGCTGGAAGGAGATCGAATACGAAGTTGTTCGAGATGCCCGTGACAACTGCATCACTGTCTGTAACATGGAAAACTTTGATCCTCTCGGAATTCACACGGGAGACTCAATTGTCGTGGCCCCATCACAGACACTCTCTGACGAAGACTACAACATGCTTCGAACAACAGCTGTGAACGTCATCCGCCACCTTGGAGTCGTTGGAGAATGCAATATTCAGTATGCCCTTAACCCATTCTCGCGCGAATACTGCATTATCGAGGTCAACGCTCGTCTTTCTCGTTCCTCTGCTTTGGCATCAAAGGCCACAGGATACCCTCTCGCCTTTGTTGCAGCCAAACTTGGTCTCAACATCCCATTGGATGAGATCTCCAACTCCGTCACTCGTGTCACCTGTGCATGCTTCGAGCCATCGCTGGATTACGTCGTTGTCAAGATCCCTCGATGGGACTTGAAGAAGTTCACTCGTGTGTCCACCCTCTTGGGCTCGTCCATGAAGAGTGTCGGTGAAGTCATGAGTATCGGCAGGACTTTTGAGGAAGCCATCCAGAAAGCCATTCGTGAGATTGATCCAAACAATCTTGGCTTCAACGAAACAACTGCATTGATGGTGATCGACCAAGAACTCCAGACACCATCCGATCAGCGACTATTCGCCATCGCAAATGCCATGAAGGCTGGCTACAGCGTGGACAAGATCTGGGAAATGACCAAAATCGACAAGTGGTTCCTTAGCCGATTGAAGGGTCTCAGCAACTTCGAGTTGCAGATGGCGAACTATAACACTGCCACAATCACAAGGTCACTGATGAGACGCGCAAAGGAGCTTGGTTACTCTGATCGCCAGCTTGCCAAATTCTGGGCTTCCAATGAACTGGCCGTTCGTCGCGCTCGTGTCGACGCTGGCATCTTCCCCGTCGTCAAGCAGATTGATACTGTTGCCGCTGAGTGCGCTGCCGTCACTAACTATCTTTATTTGACCTACAACGGCACTGAGCACGACATCACCTTCAACGACAAGGGTATCATGGTGCTTGGCTCCGGTGTCTACCGTATTGGATCCTCTGTCGAATTCGATTGGTGCTCTGTCCGCGCCATCAGGACTCTGAGGGAGAACGGCTTTAAGACTGTCATGATCAACTACAACCCAGAGACCGTATCCACCGATTATGACGAAGCTGATCGCCTCTACTTTGAGAACATCAGTCTGGAGACTGTCCTTGACATTTATACCCTGGAGAGCTCCAGCGGTGTTGTCATCTCCACTGGAGGTCAACAGCCCAACAACATTGCCTTGTCGCTGCACCGCATGAACGTCAAGATTCTTGGAACCTCCCCTGAGATGATCGATACTGCAGAGAACCGCTACAAGTTCTCTCGTATGCTTGACCGTATCTCAGTTGATCAGCCTGCTTGGAAAGAGCTCACCAGTATCGAGGAGGCTACCGAGTTCTGTGACCAAGTTTCCTACCCAGTGTTGGTTCGACCATCATATGTGCTTTCCGGAGCTGCCATGAACACTGTATACTCGAAGCATGACTTGGCCAATTATCTCAATCAAGCCGCAGATGTGTCCAAGGACCACCCTGTAGTCATTACCAAGTACATTGAGAACGCCAAGGAGATTGAGATGGACGCTGTTGCACGCAACGGAACTATGATTGGCCACTTCATCTCAGAGCATGTCGAAAACGCCGGTGTGCACTCTGGTGACGCTACGCTCATCCTACCTCCACAGGATTTGGATGCTGAGACTGTTCGCCAGATCGAGGATGCCACTCGCAAGATTGGTAACGCACTGAACATCACGGGACCCTACAACATCCAGTTCATCGCCAAGGATAACGAGATCAAGGTCATCGAGTGCAATGTCCGCGCATCACGCTCCTTCCCATTCGTCTCGAAGGTCATGGGCGTCGACTTGATCGAGATGGCAACCAAGGCAATGGCTGGCCTGCCAGTCACTGAGTATCCTCCGGTCAACATTCCTGCAGAGTATGTCGGTGTCAAGGTTCCCCAGTTCTCGTTCTCTCGACTGTCAGGTGCAGATCCTGTGCTTGGTGTCGAGATGGCCTCCACTGGTGAAGTCGCCTGCTTTGGCCGCACAAAATACGAAGCTTACATCAAGGGTCTCATCGCCACCGGCTTCAGACTTCCTAACAAGAACATTCTCTTGTCTATTGGTTCGTTCAAAGACAAGCTGGAGATGCTGCCATCCATTCAACGCTTGCACAAGATGGGATACAACCTCTTCGCTACCGCAGGTACTGCGGATTACATTCAGGAGCATGGCATTCCAGTCAAGTTCTTGGAGGTTTTGCCCCAAGGTGAACACGATGAGCAGAAAGCAGAGTACTCCTTGACACAGCATCTGTCAAACAACATGATTGACTTGTACATCAATCTGCCTTCCAGCAACCGCTTCCGCCGACCCGCCAACTACATGAGCCGAGGATACCGTACTCGACGTATGGCTGTCGACTATCAGACTCCTCTTGTTACCAATGTCAAGAATGCCAAGCTGTTGATCGAAGCTATTGCCCGCCACTACGATTTGGAAGTCACCAAGGTCGACGTACAGGAATTCGTTCCTGCTCCTGGCGCCCATGAGCAATCAAACACAGACTTGGCTAGGCTGAACGGTTCTTTGTCGCTTTCGCAACTTCTGGCAAAGTCTCCTTTCAAGAGGAAGGATATCACCTCCGTGAAGCAGTTCAGCCGCGCCGATTTGCATCTGCTCTTCACTATTGCCCAGGAAATGCGTCTCGGAGCGCAGCGACAGGGCTGCCTCGATATCTTGAAGGGTCGTGTGTTGTGTACACTATTCTGCGAGCCATCGACCAGAACCTCGGCGTCTTTCGATGCTGCTATGAAGCGACTTGGTGGTGAGGTCGTTGTGATCAACGAATTGGTATCATCCACACAGAAGGGTGAATCCATCGCTGATACAGTCCGCACCCTCGGCTGCTACGGCGATGCAATTGTCCTCCGCCATCCATCTGAAGAGGCGATCGACATCGCGACCAAATTCTCTGGTGTACCCATCATCAATGCTGGTAACGGCAGCCGTGAGCACCCTACTCAGGCATTGCTAGATATCTTCACTATCCGAGAGGAGCTGGGTACTGTCAACGGTCTCAATATCACTTTCGTTGGTGATCTCAAATACGGCCGCACTGTACACTCTCTGTGTGAGCTCCTGGCCCACTACGACGTCACCGTCAACCTGGTATCGCCAGAGTCTCTTCCCATGCCAAGCGGCGTTCGCGATGCGCTCAAGTCTCGTGGCCAGCTCAACCAAGTGACCACCGAGCTGACACCCGAGATCGTTGCCGCTTCAGACGTGCTGTACTGCACACGTGTGCAGAAGGAGCGCTTCCCCGACGTTTCTACTTACGAGAAGGTCAAGGACTCGTTTGTGATTGACAACAAGGTATTGAAGGGAGCAAAGGCGAACATGATTGTCATGCATCCTTTGCCCAGGAACAACGAGATCCATGAGGAGGTGGACTTTGACCCCAGGGCGGCATACTTCAGACAGGTGAGTCCAACCCACAACCCCCCTAACTGATGAACACAGCTGACAAATATTTACAGATGAGATATGGACTGTACACACGCATGGCGTTGCTCGCAATGGTCATGGCAGTTTAAGCGCGCGTTTTACGGAAACTCTCTCTCGATTTACATGAATATTTTCTTGTTGGCGTTTTGGTTTTGACAACAAACACAAAAGCAACAAAACAAAAAGGGCGTTTTTGGCTTTTTATTTTCCTACATACCAGATCCTCCTTTCTAGGCATCTTAGATCACACACACACAACACACCTTACAAAAGCATTAGATAGGCGTTCGCCACAGGCCGTGGTTCCTTTTTTTTTATATCACCGTTACGTGTGTGTGTCAACCCCAATTTACATGGGTACACATTCTATTGTATGATGTATTAACTTATTTTTTTTCTGTTTTCTGGGTGGGGGGAAGCTATTTCAGTTTTACTTTGATGGGTTTTGCGTTGCTTTGCGTTGCGTTGCGTTCGGTCGGTTGGTGGGGTTGTGTGGTTCGCATTTATCCCAGGTGGGATTGGCGCTTTTTTTTTGGGTTTGCGGTTTCGGCCTACGTCACACCAGATGGGGAATTTATGGATGCATGGATTTGGCGTTTTTTTTTACGATGGGATTGGAATGGGATTGGGAAGGGCATTGCATTGCATGGGGTATGGATGGGAATTGCATATGGGATGGAATAAGGATAAGGATATCATTGCATTATTTGCTCATGGCGTGATTTGGTATTGGGGATAGGATGGATGGGTTTATTGTACACCGGAACTCCGCGCCCTATGTGTGTACAAGTAATGATGAAATGGGTGGCTTTCTCAAGATGTTTTCCTGTGCGCTTTTGTCTTCTGTTTTCATATGTGTATGTTGAGTGGTTAGTGGCGTAGGCATCGTCCCCAGGCTGTTACGGGAGTTAGTTATTGCAACGCATGAAATCAAAAGGTAAAGGGAAGGACAAGGAAGGGAAATACTAACCCGGTAACCCACACCCAAACCCGACGAAAAGATAAATCAAAAAAATCACAACCAGCCCCAAAAGAACCATCAACTTGACATTCTTCCACCACATCCTCCTCTTCAACGTCCTACTCCTCACCCTAAAATCCCTCGCATTCTCCCCCAACCTCCCCGTCTTATCCACCAACACACTCATATGCTCCCCACGCTCCAACACCCTCTCAATATTCTCCGTCATAATCTCCCTCACCCCTTCAATCTCCCGCTGCGCCGTCCGCAACGCATCCTGCTGCCCCGCATACGTACCCCCCTGTTCCAGCATCAACTTCTTCAGCACCCCATTGAAACTCGCACACCCGTACGGCGGCAAATCCGCAAACTGCGTGTCCTGCACATCGAACTCCGCGAAGAACTTCTTCTCGAGGTTCGTTAGGAAGCCGAAGGGGATGCGCTGGCCGAGGTCGCGCTCGGCGATGACGAGGAAAGTTAGGCCGCCGGCGGAGGCGTGGGCGGCGGGGAAGTCGGCGGGGGATTTGATGAGGCAGTGGATGAAGAATTTGTTTTGGTCGATGGTTTTGTGGGACGAGGTGGTGTGGTCGAGGCGGGGGAGGACGAGCGAGACGAGCGAGGAGGCGTTGGAGGAGGCGGATGCGGTGTGTTCGGTTAGTACGGTGGTGTTGTGGGCTATGCAGGCACTGGGGAGGTTAGTATTTGGTTCACGGATGTTTTATGGTGGGTTGCATTTGGGGATATAGAGAGTGCACGTACTATAGTAGTGGTGTCTGCGATGACGAAGATGCAGCAGCCATATTGAAGACCGGCGGCGGGAGGTGGTGAATTCTAGCCGGGGCGTGTTGGTGCGCTAATTGTATTCCCAGTGTAGATTTAGTTGGCGAAACAAGTCCTCTAGAAACCAAGTCGTTGTGTAAAGTGTCGCGGCGCAGTTTGGTAGGTGTAGTTGGAGGAGAACGAAAGCTGGGGATGCTGCCTCTATGGCGCGTCATCGCCAAGCTTCCAGGCGCTGTTTCGCGCTAATCCAACATGCAGGGCCGCGGTTAAACTTTTTGTTGTAGGGCTGAGTGCAATTGGATATGCGCGCGACTTGCTGGGGCCAAAACGACGTAATCCACGCGCTTGAGAGGACTTTGTTCGGGTCGCGTGCCTTGATATTGCAATTGCGCGCGCGCATTCTCTTATCTGGAAGGGAAGTGTTTTGATAATTTCAGTGACGTGGACTACGCACCCAAGTTTAATTGTTGCGTCCTCCCTTGGATGAGCACGACTCGACCTTCTCTTTGACTCCTCACCTCGACTCCAGCTTGTGTAACCCTCGCCAAATACGTTTACAGACGGCGCCCAACTGCATGGCCAGTGCATGAACTCGAGCAGTCCACAATGGTGCGCGTCAAGTTCCGCTACCTCGTAGCAAACTTCCTCTACCCAGAGCCCAATACGAAGAGCAAGACACCTCTGCCCGACCTCGTGCAAATCCACTCCCCAACACCCGATGCATTCCACGCGGGAGCACTAGTCCGCCTAATACGAGACGGCGTGGAAGAACTCTACGGCGATTATGGTTCAGGAATGGTCTCATCTGGGCTCAAAGGTACGCACGTAACTCCAACATACCTATGATCATACCTAAAATTATATGTAAAGTGAATTACTGGTCCCCTTCCACTTCTACAGCGATCATACGATGTCCGCGCGATCACTACGAAATGGTCTGGGCTGTACTAACTTACATTACACATCTACCGTTGAAACCAGCCATACCTGTCGTTATTAAGGTGATAAGAGTTAGCGGTACCTTGAAGAAAGCCGAAGAGGAGGTCATTCGCAGATCGCAGATAATCGTCAAGAGGGCGAAGACATATGAAGGAACAGGACAGATGCCTATGTTACAGAGTGTAGAGAAGGCAGTCGAGAAAGAGAGGAGGGAAAACGAAATATTGGCACAGGTTGATCCGGGCGACGAGAGTGATGAAATGAGCGAGTGAAATGGATATTCTGGACATGAGACCAAGACTGGAGTCAAATGACCGAATATTGGAGCGGTGATGTTGTAAGAAGCAGCCACATTACCGCCTAGATGAGCATTGGTAAATCTACTACAGAGTAGATGGTCCCTAAAGAAGCCGCATCGAGTGGTTCGAATGACGAGATGGACTAAGGAACGTCAGCCACTCAAGGACGATGGCTGTAATTCGATAGCTTTACTCGGCATCTGCTGCTTCTAACGCAGTTACGAGAATTGCGCTTAAATGAGCTGGTATTGATAGCCATATGAGCTGGACGACGACATTTGTACTATAAATTCAAATTTGGGTACTGTCCAGCTAGGGTCTACGGTAAATACTACTGAGGCATTATGCTAGTGTGAGGAGGCACTTCACAGATACGATTTCAAGACACCTTCGAATACCCTGAAAGTTTGTCACGATCATCTCAAGCACTTGACCTGGAATGTCACGTTCAAAAGTGCAAACCACATAGATATCATCCATCCCCTTATCTTCGTATAAGATTAAAATCAAATGATATGAACAAGATCCCGCAGCCCATGCAGAACTTTTCGAAAATCTCTATATACAACTCTTCAAGCAATGTCATCCGTCATGCCCGCCAAAACGCCTGCGCCGATAATTCCTCCATCCAAAGCTTCCCTCAACACCACTCGTTTTGACGCATTCGACGGAGATGCTGACTGAACTAAAGTATCTATCCAACGCTGGCACGTTTCTAACCATTGTGGATATTGTGATATAGTTCCTCCAGCATATGCAATCACCAGTTCTTCCACGGTCGAATCGTCTTTGGTATATGTGCCATTACTGGAAGGACGGCTATCATTGGCCAAATCAATCTCAATGTCGTGTACGCAATTCAATAAGCCGATACACGCTGCTGCAACGAGCGCCGAAGAGCGCTGTTGGACTGCATATGCAATGTCGCGAACGAGTTTCACTCGTGCAGGTGTCCAGAAAAACGATGAGTTGCCTTGTGGATACCTCTTTTCCAGTTCTTGTGTCACGGCATCATCGTCTAATCGAGCTACGACCTCGCTAAGAAATCGTGTTCGTAAAGAATTTTTCTGAGTGAGGAGTGGTGGCATTTCAGCTCCTGCCTGGCCTACCAGATCTACAAAGACTAGGCGAACAATCTCGCCGAGATAACGTCCGGCTGTCATATACTCGAATGGTTGAAAACCTGGTGCATCACTATTTGCATCAAGTACATCGTCCCACGAAGTTTTGATGTGCAACTCATTCAGTGGTCGATCGGTGCCGCGGATCGTCCACTCTGTATTGATAACGACGGTCTCCACAGCATCAGCGTTTGGCAATGCTTTCCGTTTGGAGGGATGAAGAACAGCTGGTTTCATGGGGACAGTAGCGTTAGTTCCTGTACCCACAATCAAGCCCATTGCTACGCGGCTGTTTGGTGCAGCCTTGACAGCATATGCTAACGAAGCAAATGTTGCTACGGTGTCGTTGGTGATTGCTGCTACCTTTATCCTTGGTAATCTGATTAACTTATTCCCCTTGGTTGATTGGCTTTCTGAAAATGTTCCAGTGCGATGATGCTCATATCCAGCTAATAGCATTTTCCCTAGGTTGAGATCTGATGTAATTGCGAATCCTTTGCCCATGGGAAGTAAAGTTGCCTCAGATAACCGAGTTTGTCTGGTGCATGCTTAGAGTAGTACTTATCTTGAAAGTTCATCAGACTTACGCCATTGGAAAGCTGAAGGTAATGCCCAGGAGTAGTTCATCACCAAACAGAGACTCTGCATCAGCACCTTCAGGCGCTTCTATAATAGCTTCTCGGACCACCTCAGCAATGCATCCGCCTATCCACGAAAAGAGATCTTCGGCATGATCCATCTTCAGGTGATCACCAATGGGCCAGTTCTTGTCATGACTTCTTTTGACTTTTGCAAATACATTTTCGCAGTCGTCTTTGTCTGACTCATCTTTTGCATTTTGATCAAGATCTCCTACAAGTTCGATGAATCCTACTCGAAGATTCGTACCTCCCACGTCGATACTCAAGAGTTTGCCCTTCTCTTTGCCCGTAGGTAATGCAGTGACAGGTGTAGCCAAAAAGTGTTCAGTTGAAGACTTGGCAAGGCTAGCATATGTTGCCGAGAAACGGTGTGCTAGATCAAGTAGAGTGTTGGTATTAATGAATCCAGTCAAGGCTTGCATAGCTGCTCCAGTATCATGGTGATCTTTGTTTAAGGTTTCGTTGCCGGCCATGGTGTGCTGGTCCGGGCTTATACGACGATTGTTATCACTTATGTTGGCACCAAGTTAAGGCTCCAGCCAAGTCGGTCGATGAAACCCCACTACTTGGCCTTGGGGATATATGTACTGGGGAAGCGAAGTAAATCAATATGAGGGAGCATTGAAGAGGGTGCGCCGGTGCAAATGCATGAAGCCAGGCTCGCAGCAGCCGAAAGGGAAAGAAGAAAATCTGCAGTGAATGAGCAATACCTAGGAAACGCGTGTAGTTTGATAGGGTGGAGCGGAATCGTGTAGCCCTGCCGTAATCGGCGGTCCTAGCTGATGTCGCCTGGGCTGATGTCGTCGAAGATGACTGGCGGCCAGCACGATGAGCCGACCCGACGCTTTGGCTTAGATAAGCTTAGCGTGCTTCTCAGGTACGAAGAGAGATACAGTAGTATCCCGCCATATCACGGGTGCAGAACTTGTTGATGTGCACGCGCGTTAAATACGTGTTTGCACAAGCATGGCCCAGTGAATCTTCATTATCTTTATATCATTTCTTTTAGCTGGCCCCACAGCTCTTCATCCGCCCCCAGCGCCCATCGGTAGCATCGCACTGTCTCTCACCCTCAGCACATCTTTCCCTTTTGGAGCAGGCTGAAAGCCTCCATCGCATAAGGCTAGGATCCAGCGTGCCAGCAGACTTTGGCACCACTCAACGGTCAATCCGTCGTCAGCCCAGAAACCCGGCTTCCTACGAACCATAGTACATAAGCTTTTCAGCTCCCCAACCATGGACGTCAAGGAACCCCTTCTCCCGCCGCCGTCCGCGTCGTTGGAGGATTCAGAGGCGGAGGCCAAGATGCGCCAAAAACAGAAGAACCGTCTCCACATCGCCATACTGGGGATACTCTTCGCCGTCTTTTGGTTGGCTCGAGCATGGACGTGCGACCATGAACATAACGAGACTGCCACCAAGGTTCCCCTTGATGTGCACATAATGTAAGTCGCTGTCAGCAGCTTGGTTGCCTTCAGAACCGATGCTGACCGTTCCTCCTCACCAGGTCCAAATGCCCAGATGCTCGCGCCTGTCTCAAGCAGCTCGTAGTCCCTGCTATGGCTGAGGTCTCTGATAAAGTCGACTTCCGCCTGTCCTTTATCGGCAATCTCTCCAACAGCGACGATGGTGTGCAGTGCATGCATGGCCCCACAGAATGCCTGGGCAACATCCTCATGCTTTGCGCTGCTGCCGAGTACCCAGATCCCAAGCTACACCTAGGCTTCTCCAACTGCCTCATTAACGACTACCAAGAAATACCACAAAAGAACCTGATTGAGGACTGTGCGCTGGAACATGGCCTCGACTTCGATACATTGAATCATTGCATGAGCAAGGACACAGGGGCATATGGAATAGGACTATTGAGGGACAGCGTACAGCACAGTGCCGATGTGGGTGCAACTATCAGCTGTACAGTCCGGTTGGACGAAAAGACTCGATGTGTATATGATGGTGGAAAATGGAAGGACTGCCCTGATGGATCAAAGCCCGAAGATCTGATTCGCGACATTAACCGTTTATATAACGAAGCGCAAGGTTGGACATATTAAGGCACATTGTAGCCGGATACCGGCAGACTGCATATATATTTAAACTAATACCCGGTGTGCTGTGAAGGGACTCTCTCGCATTCAGAGAACGATACCCAAACCTTCTACAACAGCACCCACACCATTCAAAATCGCAAGCGTAATTCGATGATATATTGATTGATTTACCGAACTATCTGAAATGATACATTTGAACAAGAAAAAAAAACTCCATTTCCATGCAAACCTACCCACCCAATGCAAAACAAACCATGCTAATCATTATTATAAACAAAAACGCATCCTCAACATAAATACATTACTGAAACTCCCCAAACTCGCCATCATCAAACCCCAAATCCTCCGCCGTCTGATGCTTCGCCGGTTCAAAACTCTGCCTACTCCTCCTCCTCTCCTCCTTCACACTCTTCGCACTAGGCGGCGCAGGCAAGAACCCGCCTCCACTCCCCGGCGGCGGCGCTATACTAAACAACGCCTCATGCTCGCTCTTCTGGCGCCCCGGACTCTTGTCTCCCGCGGGACCCTCAGGTCTTGCGCGGCGGCCCTTCAAGCCCCCGAGATTAATCGAGATGGTTTCGCCCTCCTTGAGACTGAAATCGCGCTTGGGTTCGTCGGCGTCTTTCTTTGCGCGGGCGGCGTTCGGTCGGGCGGTTGCGCTGTTGGCGTGGTTGTCGAAGCCGAGGACTCGGCGGGCGTCTTGTAATGCGATGTTGAAGTCGATTGCTTCGGAGCGCTCTTCAAAGCCCATGCCTAATATGGCTTTGCGGCCCTCGCCTACTACGGTGATGGCGAAGAAGCGGCTGCTGTCCAGCGCTTGCTCGACGACTCGTTCGCTTGTATAGGGGGCGGCCGCGAAGAGGTCTCCTGTTTTGGCGTCTTCGAGGAGGATGGTGGTGGTGACCTTTTCGTCCGTGTCGTCGTCATCTGAGGGGATGGAGGTTTCGACGATGCGGAGGCGCGCAGTGAAGATTTGGAGCTTGTTGTCGTTGGCGGTCCATGTTGATGCTTGGTAACCCTTTGTTGAAGTTGCGGGGGGGATTTGGTAGATGTGGACTTTGGGCGCAATGTACAGGATGCGCTGGATGGCGGTTGGGGGCAGTGGTTGCCCAGTCAGAGGGTCGACGTTCATGTCGGGATTTAATATGGCGTGAGATGTCTTTTCCTGGTTGGTAAGTCTTGGGCGGTGGCTTATGTCGTTTCCAAGGAATTTGTATGGGTTGATAAATATTTTGGCGGGGTAGCTTGTTGCATACAAATGCTCCAACCCCACAAACAACGAGTTAAAAGGGCGTTTCTAAGGAGAGCAAAAGGAGGGGTTCCGATCAAGGAGCTGTGGGACTGCGGCTGCAATCTCAAGCGAACGGCCGGTCGGGCGTGGCTGAAGGGATTGGACATTATTGCTTAGAGCTTTTTGGTACAGCGGTGATGCGCTGGCAAAAAGAACAGGGTTGGTCTTGTTCCATCCCACCGCCGCCATTCAATTCACATGACTGCAATCTCATGCGGGTCATCCGCAAATCAGAAATGAAGGAGTCTTTGGCGCCCGCTTAACTGACTTGACATTGGCGGTTACGCTTAGGTTGTTGCCCAACTACAATGCTCTTGAATGCTTCATGGTCAATGGCCTTCGAGACACTAGATATCTCTCAAACATTGGATTGATAACTACCTCTTCTAGTATCTTTATACCGGGAAGGAAAAGATTACTCAACCTAGGCATATGTGTAACAAAAAGGCCTCTCCATAGTACTCATTGCATCCCCCACTGTAATGCTTCCTGCCCAAGCATAGCCCAAAGTCATGGTATTGCTCAGCTTGGTCGCCGGGGCCGTAGGATCCGAAATAACGATTGTCCCATAGATCGCATTCGTGCGATTCTCGGGCTGCAAATTTTGCCAGGTCCACCACGTCCGGTCAATCTGCGCGTGGTGGAAAAAGAACCAGGGATCACCTGGTGAGGTCATGAAGTCTGATCCAGGGTCACCACCAACAGTAAAGTGACCAGCTGTATGAACACCCATGAAATTGTTGGCAAAGGCCGGAGTTCCGCCTTGCATGTCGCTCCAGAAAGTTTGAATATCGGGGCTTTTGAGCAACTTGGTGACCATCTCATCATTCGTCCATTGGCTGGATGTCCAAGACGATATGTCACGCTTCAGGCACCGAGGATTGTACCCAAGGCCAACATTGGGGTCTGAGAGGTTAGTAATCGGATTTGGAGGTGTGCAAGTCAGTCCACTAAAGACAGGACCAAGGTTAACAGGCCAGTCCTTGAAGGGACCAGAGTTGACACAACCTCCTCCATTTCCTGCCGGAATTTTGATCAGAGGTTGTTCGTTGAAAGTTATACCGTAAAAAGTCTGGTTGGTACAGCCTGGTATTCCATTGCCACTTATGGAAGTATCAGATCCGTCGAACAACGGAGACTTCAAGGGGTCCTCAGCCCAACGTGGCCAGTTGTAGTATGGCTGTTGACCTTTGTATCCACATTCGTTGCGGAGCGTCTGCTCGTACGCATAAGTGAACCATCGGTGCCAGGACAAGAAATTACCGGTATTGTGGATCTATCAAAGGTCAGCACTTGTATATGTGTTAAAGGAACGACCTACAGTGAATGTCTGCTTGATGTGTGCGGCAACAAAATCATCGTATCGGTTCTGACAACCAGGGCATTCTGATTTGGGCGTTTTTGGTGGGAGTTTCGACATGCATTTGACGGTAGCTATGTAGGTTTTCTTCTCCGCCTTAGAGAAGGTAGCCCTGACACTGTTAGTCTTGTAGATTTATCATCAAGGCTACATATCACTTTACCATTCCTTACGTTCAACCAAATTTCCCGCATGACACTTCTTCCATTGATCTTTTCTCTGAGAAGCCTGATATAATTTCTGATTGGTTGATGCAATATGTGCCTGTACTTCTGATTGCAAAACCTTTCCATTCAGAGATTCAGCCACAGTATCTAGCCTCTTATCAAGTCCATGTGGCGGCTGCGGAGTTGGTGTGGCATTCGAAACAGCTATAGATAGCCATCCGGCAGTGAAAAATGCTATACGCATGGTCCCCTGCTTTTCTGGAGTTGATAAGATAAAAGCTGAACGAAGACCAAGGCCGAGGACAGCGAGAGAAGAGAAGTCTTAAATAGTCTATAGTTTGTAAGACCTAAATATGACCCTAGCATAAGATTCCATTTTAAGATACTACCCCCATAGAGAATGTAATAACCGAGTTGTACCTCTGATGGGTTTGCAAGATCTTTTGATCCCTGCCTCTCTATACCCTTGCCAGTAGTTTCTGCATTCAGTACTACTGGTGCGTCACGTAACACATAATGAGATGCTTCTTAAGTTTCCCAACATGGACCATGAGAAACAATTGTTCAATGAATGATTTCTACTTTCATGCATTTCTGAGGTTGAAGTATTATCGTGTTCCCGACCCGTCTGACATTCTATGTGTAGTTATGACTGGCTATCATTGTTAGCGCCACCCGTTGCCAGGCTTACAACAGCTACCGTATGCACTGAAATTGGGGCGTATCTTGGGTCGATCTTAAGCGAGACCTTTTACAGGATAAAAGCTCGTATCCGGGATAAAAATGCAAACCTGAGGCACAGCTTAGTGTACATAAACGGTCAAAATCTTTTAGTCCTTGCACACATTGGGTGCCGTTGGGTCGGATCTGTCCGTATGGCATGAAATTCTTTTGTTTTCGATTTATTTATGCTTTTATGGAAGTTGAAGCTTGTCCTTATATCATAATCGACATGTGCGCCAGTGTTAGATCTGAAATTGGTCTACATACTCATTTTTACATTATCACCAACGACGGTCGATTAAATACTTGGTTTCTGATGATGACCCTACTAGAACTCGGCTACGAAGCGAAAATGCCGACTTTGTTCCATATAAATCCAGGCTCTGCATGCTGTCAGCAAGCAATCTCCTTCATATATGAACACTGGACGCCTGAACCACGTGGGTCTTGAAAAGCGTGGTAACACCCCAGTCTATGCATATCGTAACGGCGGAGGATCGATCTATGGGAATTTTGCATACGTGATGTGGACCTGCCCAGGTTACTCTTAGTGGAGCTTGTGGAGCTGTGATGGGTCGCGACATGGGAAGGAAGATGTGAGCCTCAACGGCGCTAGGCCAGAAGGGTACTTAACACCAAGTGCTCAGCTTGTCCTGTAAAACCACTCCAATTTCTTTCAAAAGGTGTATATATGCTCAGTTTTATTGCGAATTGCAATGGATGAGCTACTCGCATTCAAAAATCCAAGTAATTATTGGTTTGGGTGCGTGGGCTGACCAGTGTCCACCAAGACGACCACAATCGTGAAAACTCAAAAAAGGTCAAAAAAGACAAAAAGATGATAAACAACGCAGACGATGCAGGGTCCAACTACTTGAAGGCCACCACAACCACAACAACGCTTCAATAAAATGGTTTGAACCCTGCAATCGCGAGCCCTCACTCATGTTGTGCCCAGGAAAAAAAAATGGCAAAAACGAACATGAACGGTTCGGTCCAATACCGTAACGTCCCATGGGGCGAATACTCCCGAGGCTTATCGTCCCAGGCTCGAGCGGAGACTCGAACCGCAGCTCAGAGCCTCGTGTGTCTTGCCTGACAGTCATGCTGGCCCCTCTCCGGCAGCGTATTCCCTCACTGGTACTGATGAAAGCCGGAGGACCCCACTACGCCATGAGATCTGTTCTGTTCTGGATAAAGGTATTGTAAATCCGCAAATATATATACACGTATTTGAAGTGGTGTTTATAAGTGGGGATGACGTACGGCACGCGCTATGAGCGTTTGCAAACGCGCGCAGTGTTGCCTAGAGTGCGAGAGGAGTGAGGAACTTCACTACTGAGAGACCAGCACAGGGCAATATTGGTGCTGCGTATGTCGGTGACTGTTTTTACTACCTACATATGCCAGCCCCATGATATGCAGGACTGCACCAACAGTTTGCGCTGAGCTTACTCTCCTACATTACAACCATCTGGAACGCAGAGCAGACCAGGTTACTAATCCCTGGATTATGAGGAGCATGATATTTTCTGCAATTACAATCATAGAAGACCTGACTTTGCACCCGCTTGGTAAACGGGCTGCGAACAAGAGGCAGTGATATGATGACATTGGCCCTGCCTTGTTTAGGTGAACCCTATAAATTCCAACAGCACCAAGTAGTTTGAAAAGTTCAATATGTATCATGCTAGTATGTTTTATATTGCCCCGAATAAATATTAGTCTTTTATGATTCTAGTCTATGTCGTGATTGCGTCTATATGACTGCCAAATATTTGCAAGCCCTTCTACTGAGCCTTCTAAAGGAATGCCTGTCTAGTTCTTTACACCAGCAGCACCGCTCTTGTATGCCTCAAAACCTTCCTCTGCAGCCTGCTGCACGGTGGTCTTGCCCTCAACGATATCCTTGCACTTCGCCAAAATAGAAGACCAGTCCTGGAAAACAGTGAACGGGACATTCTCACGCACGCAATAGCGGATCAGATCATGGCCTTGCTTCGCGAACAAGAGATCAGTCTCACGTGCAGCGCTGAGATCCGAGACACCATCGCCGGCATAAAACATGGTTGGGCGAACGTCCGCAGGTAGGGATGAGTACTTTCTCAGCTCAACTGACTTGTCGTGACCGAAACCAGATTCCTCGTGGCGGAAGGAAATTTGCCAGCCGTTCTCCTCGTTGATGTCTTTTCCATCTCGTGGAGCAACATAGTTGCCGACAACCTGCATTTTCTCTGCTGTTGGTCCGATCAACTTCTGCAGCAGCGCATGGATAATGGGCTCCATGCCCCCACTCAGAACCACAACGGGAATGTTGTTCTCCAAACTCCACTGGTAGAATTCGGCGAAATAAGGATCGAGCTTGATGTTGTCCAAGAGGATTTGCATACACTCATTGAATGGCTTGGTGACGCTGTTCATCATATCGCGGAACGAGTCACGGAAAGACATCCTATCTTCGAGGGTAGCAAGGTTTCCTGCCTTGCGCTTTTCTACGCCATAGCCAATGTTGTCGGTCATATAATCATTGCCTGGTTGCTCGTTAGTACATAAGATAGGCGCGCTGGTTGGTAACGCAACTATCAAGTAGACTCACTGTCCTGCAGAGTGATTGTTCCATCAAAGTCGGTGAAGAAAATGAACTGTCATATCACAATCAGCAGGCGTTCCGAGTTTCGGAAAGCCATCATTGACACTGGAACGTACCTTTGGGTTTGTCTTCATGGCAGGAAGGTCCTGCACGGTATTCTGAACACCCATCTTGTCGACAATTAACTTTTGTTTGCAAAGTAGGAGTAGTGAGGGTGAAGGTTGATGGATAAATTGTTGGAGGGGCTAGGGAAATTCTTATTTAGGCATTCCGGTCGGAACGTCAGGACAAGTCGTTCGTCATTCGCGCCCCACGCGGCTTGGCATGTCGGTGCTGTCTGCGAGGAAGTTTGCGGACCTCCGAGGCTCGTGGCTTTTTGTTAGCCGACGTCACTTGTTCTTCGATGTGAGCTCTTTGCGACAGCTATGAAGCCGCTGTTTCAGCATGCTTCACGCTCATTTGCGGCCAATGTCTCCTCTATAGGCTCGTCACGGACGGTCCAGAGCTTTGCGCCTTCAGTATGTTGGAACTGCGAGTACCGGGGGGCTTTTACCCCTCTGCGGAACCATAGGGTATCTCAATTGTCACCAAAAGTGTCTCAGAAATGGTCGCGCAGAACGATCTCAAGCTCAGCGAGATGGATGGATGAAAGGGGGCCGCCAAATTATTCCAAATCTATACAAATGCCACCGCCCCCAGCTGAACCGAGACCATTACGACAAGGCCGAGTAGAAGATACAGCACCAGAGATAGTCTCATCACTTGACGGTCAAGAGCGCTTGCAGGAAGCGCCAGACTCCTTGTTCGAAAAAACAGTGGATGAGAAAAAGCCTTCCCAAAATGTAGAGAGTGCGAATCAACGTCTGTCTTCTCTTGAAAGCCAGGAACGTTTACAGGACGAGCAAGCGGTCAAGTCAGATAAAGGTCCAGTCAAAGATAATATCGAAAGGGTACCTGACGAACATCTACCCTCGCATCGGGACAAACAAAGGTGGAACTTATCCAAACGCCTCGCTGAAGCCATGGACGAAATTCTCCCCAAACTTGCAGTCGTTACACAAAAAGTCAACACATACACCGGCACAGATTACTCAGGCATTGAAGCACTAAGGCGTGAAATCATAGAACAGGGTAAAGGAAATCATCTCAGAAGTGCAAAGTGGTTGTCTAACATTTAACAGAACAACTCGTCAAAGCACGGCGGACTGCCATCGACAAGGCCAAAAATGATCTTGACGTCGCTGTCGCTAAGCAAGCATCCGCACAGAAAGAAGTAGTTGCCCTACTCGAACGCAAACACTCCTGGGCTGCTGGCGATCTCGAACGTTACATGTCTCTCATCCGCTCTGAACACGTGAACGATCAAGCAGTCCGAGAAGCTAAAGAAGCAGCCTTCGCTGCAGACAAAGCACTCGAAGAAGCGAGAAGCACGCTGGAGAAAAGAGAGCGAGCGCAATACCACGAAGAGCAAATCTGGAGTGATACCATCCGCCGAAACAGCACCTGGGTAACCTTTGGCCTCATGGGCGTCAATATCTTCCTGCTACTCTTGAGCTTATTAATCTTCGAGCCGTGGCGGAGGAGGCGGATGGTGAGGGAGATCAAAGCTACATTGGAATCTCAAAAAGCAGCAATGGAAGCAGCTCCTATTCCTTCCGTCCTGCCGGTCGCATCCGCTGTCCCGAGCACCATTGCCGCAATCGAGCAGGAGATCGACAGAGTTGTCGACGCTGAAGACTCTGCGCCTGAGCCGATCGTCGAGCCAATCCCAGAAGTCATCCCCGAGGAGCCATTGTCACAACAAACCCCTCCTTTGGCCGCAGAAACTATAAAAGTAGTAGAGCCAGAACCAGAGCCAGTGCCCATCGCCATCATATCAGGCCAAGCAAGCGAAACCTCCTTGCCAGAGCAGCTCACAAGCGAGATACCTTCCGAGCCAGACACGTGGCAAGCCAAAGCCATGGCAATTGCCCAAGACATAGTCAGCGAGCGCATCATCTCCATGCGAAGAATCGACTACACCACAGCGATACTCCAGGGCGCAGCAGCAGGCGGCGTCATCACTGCTGCCATCATCGCGCTGTTGAGATCGCCTTGAGCTCCCTCGAGAGGTGAGGTTTTGTACAGTATGTTTGTATATATAGCATAGTAAGAGATATCAATTTAATATATGCATGATCATGTGTATTCATTTTCAAACTGCGGAGAATGCATGGTATTTGCTATTTTTAACCTAAGAAGAATGCAACCCTTTTCATGCAGATATATGTATAATGTATAACGCGCTGGAAAACACATTGATTCGTTCATTTGCCAAGACCTCTCCTAAGCTCTGTCTCATCCCGTGTTTAGATATAAAAGAGAAACCAAGAATTTATTTAGGCAACTCCCAATCTTTATAACTCCACTTCTCAGACACAGTGTATTTCTTCTGCTTGGCGTATGGAATCTGTCTTCTCGACTCGACTTTTCCGCGGATCATCATGCTGCGGAAACGGTCTTTGAGTAAGTTACCCTCGGGCTTGAGCAGGCGGAGGGAGTCGCGGAGTTCGTCTGGGAGGACGATTTCGAGGGGTGCTTCTGGGATACTGGTGGGATGTTAGTTATGTTACGTTACTGGCAAGGGAAGTTTGGGAAGAAAACGTACGGAGCTCGGCCGCGAAGTTGTCTCTTTGTGAGTTCTTCATCACCGCCTTCGTCGGATTCTGCTTCGTCGACTTGTTTTTCTAGAGCGCTGTGGACTGTGGCGCGGGCTTTTTCTTTGGCCTCGACACTCTTGGCTAGTTCTTTGACTTTTTGGAGCTGTTGTTCTTTGGCTTTTACTTTGGCTTCGTGCTTGGCTAGACGTTCTGCCTCCTTTCGCCTCTTGATCTTGTTCCTTTGGGATGGTGTTTTCCTCTCTGGCCTCTTCTTCTTTAATGATGCATCTTCGTCTCCACTGAAGCCTTCCCATTCGCTTTCCCAAACGCTCTCTTCGCCTGAGTCGGATTCTGATTCAGCAGCGGCACGCTCCATGCGCTCAGCCTCTTCCCTAGCTTCTTGCAGCCTCTTCTTCTCTGCGTCAACTGCTTTGTCCGACTCACGTAGCAGCTCGTTTTGCCAGTCTTCAAATTTCGGGTTGTATGACTTTCCGCCAGTAGGTTTGCGCACAGCAGGAATAGACTTTCCACCTTTTACCTGGGAAATAGGACCATGCTTGAGTGTTGCTGGTTCCCTCTTTGCCTTTTTCTCTTCCAAGAAAGAATATTTTGGGTCCTTCTTGACTTCCTGCACTGCCCATGGATCGTATGTAGCATCTGTGCCAGACTGCACAACATCCTTCTTGACTTGCTCGCCTCCATATGCAATTGCTCTTAACCTGTCGTATTCCTTGCCTGATACCTTGGCCTTCTTCCTCTTGCCTTCGTCTGCGATATCAGACAAGCGCTTTCGCGACGACACTGCGGGCACTGCAGAGCGCTGGGCAAGGATCTCGTCGACCTTGAGTGGCTTGTGTCGCTTTGAAACTGCTTTCTGGATTTCGGTTGAACCAGTTGTGTCGACTGCGAAGAGCTGATCTGAAGATTTTTCTGCTACAACGCCACTGTATATTATTAGAATAACATTCGTATATCATATATGGAAAAAATCAGACATACCCTTGTATAATCTGCTCTCGCACATCTTCGAGACCGGACTGAATTTGGGTGACATCGACATTTTTGCGCCAAGCCTTCTTGCCCTTGCGACTGGGCTGCTTGTATTGCGCAGGTGCTGCTGCTTTTGAGTCCGCCATGGTGGTGTGGAGAATATAGTTTCTCTGCAAAACCTCGTGGGATGGTTGGAAAGTTGCACTGGCAGTTTTCCGAAAATCCGCAAAAAAGCGGTGGCCTGTGCGTTGAACCCTGCCGCTTGGGGCTGTCGGCGGGTCGGCCTAGGTTGTTTGGCAAGGCTTCCAGATTCGAGGAAACAACCGCTCTCCTATTCAAATCATCGCCCCGCATCCACCTTGACACACGACCACCAGCGTCCAGCCGCTAATCTCACCAACGGCCGTTTCTCGCAATTCTTGTCTTAAGACAAAAGTCTTTCATAATGGCGCAGTCAGGGTACTCAAACCCGCTCAAGAAGTTCAAGTAGGCACACCGCCGCGGCGAATAGTGGGACCCGGTATACTGATTTGTTACAGGCTGGTATTCTTGGGCGAGCAGAGCGGTACGCAAAAACCATGGAGCAGACAATCTCGAGGCGATCCGGAGGCTAATTTGATGCGATAGTGGGCAAGACGTCTTTAATCACACGGTTCATGTACGACTCGTTTGACAACACATATCAAGCAACCATTGGCATAGACTTTTTATCAAAGGTAGACCATGCTTAAAGGCTCACGTATTAACCACGATTCTAATACAACTATTAGACCATGTACCTGGAAGACCGGACGGTGCGCCTGCAACTCTGGGATACTGCCGGCCAGGAACGATTCCGATCCTTGATCCCTTCCTACATTCGCGACTCTAGTGTAGCCGTCGTCGTTTATGATATCACCAACAAGAAGACTTTTGAGAACACACGCAAGTGGGTAGACGATGTCAGGGGCGAGCGAGGAAACGACGTCATCATTGTTTTGGTTGGCAATAAGACGGATCTTAACGACAAACGTGAGGTGACAACGGCACAGGGCGAAGAGGAGGCCAAGAAAAACAACTTAATGTTTATTGAGACCAGCGCAAAGGTGGGACACAACGTAAAGGGCTTGTTCAAGAGGATTGCCCAGGCACTCCCAGGCATGGAGGGCGAAGGTCAACAAGGCCAAAGTCAGAGTACGTGCTGCTTTCCACATATTATCAGTAACCACTAACTCATAACGCAGTGATTGACGTGAACATCAACCCAAGCCAGCCACAACAAGAGAGCTCGTGTTCGTGTTAAATTATGATGCCATGACGCAGTATGACTTCGGTTCACTTCCGCTCGAGCGCTTGTAATTATTTTGGGTAATCTTGCTGATTCGGAGAGATGTTAATGCGAGCAAGGCGTTTCAGGCATTGCCTACAGCATTGTCTCGAGTGTGCTTGCGGAAATGGGAAAGAGCTGTAATCTGTACTCTATCAGCGAACGCAAAAATTGCAGCTTCGTATGACGTCAGACGTGCAAATGGTCAGGTAATGTTGACATGTTTGCATTAAAAGTCCCATCTATACCGCTGTCCGCCCATGCAAGGCGCTTCATGCAGATCCGGAACGCCCTGGTCGTGACCGCATCCAAGTAGATAGCGTGCTTTTAGATATACAGGAATGATACAAGGAGCCGTGACCGATAGAGCGGAGTGTTTTTAAACGCTCGATGACGTGATGCTAGGAAATACTGCCAGAGGTTCTTTTACTCGAGATCACCCACCAGATCAGACTCGGAAGGTGTCTTGCTGCCGCCAACTGGAATAGAAGTATCGACGGCGATCATTTCCGCGAGGATGTCGAGGACAGGCTAGGTCATGTTAGGAGGCTGTTCAAAATCAAAATCATTTGGGATTCAAAAAGAACGTACCTTGGGCACAGTCTTGTCATAAATGTTGATCAACTCTCGAGGGTTGGGGTAGACCTTCAATGCACGGTAAAAGCACAATGCAGCCTCAACATTATCGGCGCCTGTTACACAATTAGCTGCCAGAGGTCACGAAGCCATTGCAGACAGCCTCTTACCCTTCTGAACCATTCCCTCTCCTTGCGCAACTTCCTGCATAAAGTATGCCTCAACCTCCTCAGGGTCCTTGGGGAACCCCTCTTCGTTGGCGCGCTCGACCGCTTCTCTGATAGCCTTCTTCTGTTCCTCGCCCTGTGCTTCCTCCTGCTCCTTGGCGGCGCGCTGTGTTCGCTTCGACTCGCGCTTCAATTGTTTGCGGAATTCTGGGTCATTCCTTCGCTTGTGGTCAAAGTAGACGGCATATGCGAGAAAGCCTGTGAAGACAGTGCCTGCGGTGATGGCCGCGATGGTGGAGGGTTTTAATGACGAGGACTGTGACGAAGACATTGTGAGGCGGGGCTGATGGCAAGCGAACGCGGAGAATCGAAAAGTTGAGGCCGCGAAGGAAAGGGTGGAGTGTGATGGCAAAGTCGAGATGGCGTAGAGGAACTTTTCGAACTCAGGGAAGCACGATTCACTGTTGGTGGTCCGAGCTCACCGTTGACGACCGCGGCCCCATGTCTGTCGTCGTATGCGACGCTTGGAGCTACATGTCCCCAACAACACCTCGCATATACGGCCCCCGCTCCACTGCCCTGTGAACACGGCTCTTGCAGGCAAGATGTCCGAGAAGGAGAAGTCAAAGGGCATCTCCCTGCGCAAGAAGCGTGGGGACAAGGACAAGAAGAAAGGTGGCCCGCCTACCATCAGTGCACCACGACAAATCAGTGCGCCCATGCCCGCAGGAACTGGCATTCCTGCTCCCTCGATACAGAACACAGGGCGGCCATCGACAGACTCCAATCGATCCAGGCAAAACCGTGGAGATGTGCCTAGAGAACGACCACAACGCGCGGATAAGACGGCAGACTTGGTCAAGAGGAGATACTCGCAGAAGATTACAGCTCTTCCAAGTGATTTTGGAAATGGACCCATGCCAGATATGCCACAGATACCGCCCCAATTCAGAGAAAAAAGCCAGACTCGGGATGGAAGACCCCCTCCAGCTGGAGAAGGGAGAGGGTTGAAGGTTGACATGAGAGCCCTCCGTGACCCCAACCTCAAAGCAGAGCAATGTAGGGCTCCCAGAAATTGTCTGAGGTGGCAATTCGCTGATCATATCTTCAGATGTGTCCTCTATGCTTGCAGATGCTTCCGAAGAAGATATTCGTCGGTACCAGGAAGAGCTTCGCAAAACAAAGCATCGCACATCCGTAGATCTCCAGACCAATGTGTACCAGAACAGAACTCAATTTATCAAAATTAGTAAAGAAGCTGAAAAGCTCAAAGGTGAAATGCGTACGCTTCGTCAGCTCATGTCAGATTTGACAACTACCCTCGAGCAGACCGCATCTGCCTCGAATGCGAACAATGATATGGCAAATGCTAGACGAGCCAATCGAAGTTCCATTGGCGACCTGAATCAACTTCGTGCGGCCCAATTACAACAATTATACAGAGATGTTGAAGGTTCACAAAAGTATCTTCCGCCTATTCCCGGGCGATTTATCGTCTGGCGCTCAAAAAGATGGTTCGAACTTGACTCAGCCACCCTCAAAGCCAAGAGGAGGGTGCGACTGCTTCTTCTCAACGACAATCTGCTTGTAGCCATGGAGAAGAAGGCACGCAATGACGTTGCTGGCCAGCAAGACAGGAACAGATCTGCTGTTGAGTATGTTGCGCAAAGATGTTTCCCTTTGCAAGATGTCCACATCACAAGGACTCCAGAGGATAGAATTATCATTCGAGCTGGATCTGAATCGTTTACATATGACACCAAAAGAGAAGATGAGGGAGACAAAGCTGCATTTGTCTCTACATTTCGCAAGACGAAGGACGATTTACGCAAGAATCAAGAAGCTGAGGTGGAAGAGAAAGATCGCACACAAGACTCATACAACCATTTGCTTTCACGGGATCCAGGACTCATGAGGAAGACTGAACTTTTGGAGAATCTTTCAGAAGGCGTGAACAGCAATCAGATCAGTTCGTTTGTTGATGTCGATGGACAGCAGCGGAACATCCGCTGGGTCGAGACACAGTTGGATGAGCTCGACATCGAGATTGCCCTCCAGCATTTTGGCAATGCAGTTATGAAAGTGGAGAAGCTGAAAGACCTTGCGAAGAATATACGGGGCAATGAAATGGCTAAAGCAATTGTTACCTTCAAGGTCAAT
Source organism: Shiraia sp. slf14 (assembly GCA_000498155.1). NCBI lineage: Eukaryota > Fungi > Ascomycota > Dothideomycetes > Pleosporales > Shiraiaceae > Shiraia > Shiraia sp. slf14. The sequence continues at coordinate 214,654 of AXZN01000062.1, forward strand.
GAGCGTGCTGCCAAGCTAGCAAATGTTCTGATCAAGCAGCTGGTGGAGAATCACAACTGGATCTCTTCTGTTACACAGCATGTGAGCTGGGTGATTCGATTAGGGTTTGAAGACAAAGCACGCGAGGCCTACTTGGAAGCCCGCGGTAATCTTATCAAATCTCGTACACGGTGAGTTCTGATCAGTCTAGTTCCAAGGAATGTTTGCTGACATTGATCAAGACAATGCATATTTGAAGGAAATCTGCCAGATTACATTTTCCAAATTTCCTACATATACTTTACCATCATCAAGAACACTGTCGATATGTTTCAAAAATGTTTCCCGCAACAGCTAATGTCTGCTTGTGTGAAATGGGCCAAGGAGCATGTTGATCAATTGAACATATTGCTGAAGAGGCAGCTAAGTAGCGTCGATGAGGGCGGGAATCTCTGGCTAGAGTGTATGGATATAGCACATGAACACGCAGTCATGCTTAAAGAAGTGGGATTGGACTTTTCGGAATTGGTTGGAAGCGGTGTGCGGGACGGAGAGGAGGCGAATGCTGGTAATACACAACCTGTAGGCTTGGGATTGAGCTGAACGCAAAGTAGCGTAGTGCTTGCTCACCAAATACATATTGAGGCAGTAATCGAAGTAGCGGTTTAGCACCATCACATGCTTAAATTTTGAGCTGATATACACATGAGCGCGGTAGTTTGGCCTAGCGAACCCGCAATAAATGTTCAGAGCATTCTCAATTAAGTGCTGATTACGCGCATATGATTGTTTCCCGTCAATTTCAACACACTTGTACCGTTTTCGATACCATCTATAAACCCCTCCTATTTGGCGTCTGTGTGCTCAGAGTGAAATAGTGAAAGCCAACACCAGACACCCATCTTGGGAATTTCCAAGGCGCAGTTCCAGCTACTTTAAGGTCTTAAATTATTGATATCTGGAAACTAATTGTGGTCCTAAGTTGTCAAATAAGAATGTGTTTGCAGATGTGAGTGATAACAGCGATGGTAACACAACACTGCGTGATTAACTTCTCCATCATACTTATCTGTATGTCTATGCGTTCAAATTATATGTGTATGTGTCTTAATGCTTATTTGTCCACCCAGAATAAACCCTGACTACTGTACCTCCGACTCAATCTCACCATCGCACCTTATCCCCATCCACCTTCACTTTGACACTCACTGACTGATTATCACCGCACCTGCCCTGGCTCCCGCAGAAACAGACGCTAAAATACTAGTGTGTCTGTCAGAGTCGTTGCCTAGTAGACCCTGGATTTCCGCTGTCTGGATTTGTGGGGTATATCAAACTGTTGTGTCTCTCACTTCAGTTACTTTGTCACTCCTACACCACTCTCGACGCTACAACCAGACAGATCTCGACCACACCTACACACTATCGGTAGCAAGGCAACGAGCAAAGGCCATCATGCCTACGCTAGAAGAGAACATCATGTTCCTGTACCTCGTTTTGACAGAGGGCGGTACGCCTGTGGTATGTTTACCCTCTCCACACCACAACACTTCAACCCCGCGCAATATCCTCGCGCCACACACTCATACCCTCTCAAGAGAATAAAGCTAATACAATGGCCAGATCAACTGGGATGCCGTCTCAAGCGCGCTCTCCCTTAAAAAGCCCGCCACCCAAAAGCGCTGGTCCCGCCTGCAAAAGAGCATGCAAGACAACGTCAAGCCCTCAGCTTCGGCCTACCCATTCCTCTGGCTTTGCGTCAAGCACTCTGCGCGCGATAAGGTATGTATCTGATCCCCATACCCGTACCCATACCCATTCAACGTTTGCCATCTTTCCCCCTCCCTCTCCGTCCACCCAACCGCCAAAACCACATCCAGACATACACATAGATATCTAACGCTTAAACAGACAATGAACTGGACCTCCATCGCCTCCAAATCAGGCACCACCTCCGGCGCCGCATCCAAGCGCTACAGCCGCATGAAGCAAGCTTTTGAAAGCGGCGTCGACGCTCCTGGTCTTTCTCCCAGCACGAGCGCTGCCAAGACGCCTTCGAAAGCGACAGGTACACCTACCAAGCCCAAGAAAGCAGCGAAGAGTCCCGCAACCCCCACGCCGAAGCGTAAGCGCGCTGCCGCTGGCGCTGCTAGGAAGAGGCTTCTAAGTGAGAGTGAAAGTGAAGAGGAGGATGGAGGATGGAAGAGCGAAGACAATGACGATGAAGAAGAAGAAGGTGATGATGATGAAGAAGAGGACGAGGAGTCTCCATCAAAGAAAGTCAAACCCTCCCCTCGCGCTTTCTCGTCAACTGCTATCCCTTTCTCGACTGGTAGCCCCACGAAGACCGCAAGGAAGCACGTCGTCAAAAACGAACCCACCATTAAGCCTAGGATTGAGCTTGAACCCAGCGTCAAGACCGAAACCGAAATCGAAACCGAGAAGGAAGTCGAAGCAGAAGTCGACCCCAAATCCGCACACTCATCCCCCCAACCCTTCTTCGACGCTACCGACGCTCCGTTGTCTTCCTTCATCCCGTCTACTCCCACTCCCACACGCCTCACCACCACTCCCTTCACCCCCGCAGCCGCCACCCCCAAGCAAGAAGTAGCCGACAAAGAATCCACAAATCGTAAGTCCAAGTCCCCCCCAACACCCGTCTCTCCATGTATGTGCATTTCCGGGGTCTGCACCTGCGAGTCGTGGAAAGTGCCCTGTCATGAGAGCGATTTGTATTGTCGTGATGATTATTAGATCTGCTAACGCGTGGCATTTTGCGGGGGGGTAGGTGTTGGTGAGTGGTTGGGTGAGATGGTTTAGATTCCTATCTTCTGACTTCTGACTTCTGTCTTCTGACTTCTGTCTTCGGGTTGAGTATTTGGCGGGAGGGCGTTTGTGGATAAAAAATGGGAATGGGAATGAAAATGAGAATGGCAAGGGAGATGAGGTTGGCTTTATGGATACAAGGATCAAAAGTTTCTTTTAACTTCTGAAGAAAGGGGTTTATTAAGACATTTTCGATGAGTATGGTCCTCTGGTTTAAACCAAAGAAGTGAGGACATGATATACTTCAAAAGCAAACAGTGGTACAGATTACATATCCTCTTCACACTTTTTCATTATAACTGCATATTCTTTGCACATAGGTATGGCTTTTCTAAGGTAACCTGCATACCGTATCCTAAAATTACACTATACTTTCATTTCCATCACCCCATTCAAAGCCTATCCGTATTCTGCAAATCCCAAATCCTCAAAGTCTCACCCTTACTGCCCCTCTTCTTGACTGCAACCTTCTTCGGCTCATGTTCGTTCAATCTCAACATAGCCTTGCTGACCTGCGCCAATGCATCTACCAACTCGCTCATACGTCCTGTTTCCAAGAACGCTCTTTGCAGCCACTCGTTGTCCTCATCGGCAACAAGGTTGGCAATTTCCATGGCTTTGACGGCAGAGCTGGTGGCCGAGTCGCGGGGTTGGAAAAATGCTGCTGTTTGGAGAACGGAGAGATAAGCGAGGACGATTTCGGGTAGGTAAGCGCGCTGGAGGTTCCAGAGATTTTTGTCACTGATGATGCCTGGCGGAAGGGCGGCGGTAGATTCGGAAATGGAGCTGATGAGGCTTGTAAAGACGATTTCAATGTTTTCAAGCAACTCTCGGATGTGATTCAAGTTTTCTTTCTTCTTTGCTGCGCCGCCTTCTTTCGGTTCTTTTCGAATTCTATTACAGACATTAGTACATGATTTGAAGATAGTATAGTATACTCACTTGATCAACTCTTCTTCCGCATGCCGCCAATCGCGGAAAAAGGCAAGGATCCGGTCAATCTGCTGGAGCTCACAGTATGCTGCACTCGCTTCTCGTAGACGGGCGACAATGGCAGCGTGCTTTTCAGGAGAAGGCGCTGGCTTGGGCATCTCTCCACCTTGCCTTGTAGCGTGGACCAGTGTTGCACGGTGAGCGAACAAGGTGGCTTCATCCTGTTCTTCAGCGCCTGGCTGGGTGAAATCAAATGGATAACCACAAAGGGCTTCCGTTCTCGACAAGGACAGAGCTTCAAGACTGAGGTCGTTCACCACCTTCTCGGCAGCACCAAAACGCCCATTAACTAGATTACAAGTTAGCGACGCCAATGCATTGGCAGAAATACAACTTACGCAAGAAGATGAGCAAAGCATTTCTCAAGTGACTGAATGTTTGCTTATAGTCATGGCTCACATAGTGATACCATTGTAATGCTTCGATGATGGCCTCCTCTTTGTCTTCAATGATAGAGCCTGGGAATTCCTCTTGGATCCGGTAACCTGGCCAGAGTCCATAATCGTGAGCACCCGTCAGTTCCAGAAATCTGAAGCGATCGATCGGGCTTGAGATGATGGTTTCTCCCAATTCAAAATGTGTAAAGCCGCTGTTTCCAAACGCAAACGAGAAACTTTGCGCGATCACTTCGATTACGTCGATCCTGTATTGTTCTAAAAGAGCAACACATCGACGTTGCTCTTCTGTATTCTTGATATCGGGAATGACGCGGGCAAGACAGTGTGCTGCACGCTCTGGCTCCAATTGCGCCGCATACAGAGGTATTAATGATATGCGCTTGGATATGCGGAGGAATTCAATGTATGTTGCAACGACATTGTCCATTGCCATCCATTTCGCCATGACCATTTCGCTGTCATGAAGAGCTCCCAGGCCTCTACGGTATGCAATGGATATGTGCACAAGAATACGGAAGGCATGGGGGTCCTTTGCGAGCGTCCAATAGTACTGCTCAGCAGTAAATTTACGTTCCTCACCTGCTGGCTTTCGTCCTGGTTCAAATTCAGGACCGTCTGGATGTAGGACAAGGCTGACAGGCCGTGGGTCATCCTGAAGCATATCCGCGAGGGCAGTCCCGACTTTGATGAGAAGTTCGTCCAAGTTTTGCTCGATGAGAGCACTCTGAATAAGCTTAATTGGGGTGATGGCTTGTTCTGCCGTCGCCTTTTGTTGTTTCAGGAGACCAATGACCTTTCGTGAGGCAGTGTTCCAATCTCCAATGTTTGCAACTGCATCCTGGAAGACGAACTTCTGCGTCAAGGCCTGCGATATCCGGTTGGGATGGTTTTGTTGAAGATAAGTGTCAAAGCGAGACAGGAGCAAGGCGTTATAATGGGCATGGAGATGGTCATCCCAGGATTGATGACAAACAGCCTGCACTTGCTTCAAATCACCGCTTAGCAGACCATACACCGCACCTTCGTACGGTATCCGGGCTCCCCTTGCTGCGTAAAAGCACATGCGACGAAACAAGTAACCGACTGTTGGGCCAGCCAGGTTTGGACCGCCGTTCGGGTGTGCTTCATAGGCTGCACCGACGCTGACACCGCGCCATGCCTCGTTTCGCTCTTGTGCCCATTCACATACATCTTTCCAAGGCATTCCACGTCGAAGCATCTCGTAGCAGACCATCCACAGAGCGCGTTCGTAGTAATCATCCGACTTTTCCAACGCACGCTTTTGTCTCACGGGAGCATCGGGGTCCAATTGCGTGACAAGGTCATGCATCCTATCTGTCGTCTTGAGTGTTGCATTTGGACTGAGCGGCTGATCGGATCCGTCGAGACGCTTAGCCTGCTTGATTTTGGATTTGGTGTCTAGCCAGCCATTTGTCCAAGTATGCGCGCCTTTACCAGACTGCCCCTCCAACTCTGCGGTGATGGATTCAAGGTCGCTTCGGTCGTTTCGCGCCGTCTGCTCGAGCCACCGGAGAACTACTGCCTTTTCTTGTGCTTGGTCATCGCTGATGAGAAAGCGATCCCAGATCTCGCTGCTAGGACTATACAGCCTATTTCCTCCGGCCTGTGCAAGGCGCTCTTGCTTCTCCGCTATTGGATCAGAGCCTGGTTCGGTCTGATGCTGCTCGATCATGATGCGGACAAGTTCCCATGTCGCCAGCTCTGCTTGCCAATTCCTTAGACTGCGCAATTGTGGAGTTTCAGAGCTGGTAGGAGCATTCGATTGCAAGGATTGGCCGAAGAGGCTCTGCGCATGGCCATCGGTTGCATCTGTCATACTCTGAATGCGTCTTCGCACGCTTCGATCAAGCTCGCCCTGGTTTTCAGCAGCGTGTGCCCTCTTCAATTCCTTGACGTGTGTTTCAGCAACGTCCCTGAATTTGCCCACCATCTTGACAGTAGTCTGGTATTTGGCGCGAGCACTGTCGTTGCCATGAGTATGCCAGTGGTCCACGCGCTCAGCGAACTTCTCCACCTCTTTGCCGACTCGATCGGCCATGGTGCGTAGTGGCTGGAGAGGGTCATTTGTGGAAGCTCCATTTGTACTCCTGGGGCCGCCGAATGAAAGGATACTGCCATTCGTTGTCTGTGGGAGAATACTGCGGTCAGTCACGGGGGTAGGAAGATGGAGGTTGATTAGATCAAGGTCAACTCACGTGAGCAACAGCAGACTGGGGCTGTCGCGCAAAGGAAAAGGAAGCCATGGTGGCGAGTTGCGAAGTTTGGTCGATGGAAGCTCCAAAGACCAGAAGTTCAGTTTATCGCCGACAACAAAGTCGCGACGCCAACCAGCTCCTTCCGCGACAGAGACGCCCGTGCGCCCCACTAGCGTGCCAAGACGGCGAGCGTATAAAACTTTCGTCGCCCTCGGCCTCCTTGATGTCTGGTCAATGTCTTAATATTATAGATGGCTATCTACAGAGTCTCGCACCGTTCCTTCAATGGATGTTTTGCGCGCTCATGCTGTCTTAGATCAACTCTCCTTCCTGGTGAACTGGCTGGATTTGTCTCCCTCTTCGGAGAGGGACCTGACAGTGCGGATTTACAAAGGAAGCAGGACATCCAACCTTTATCGTATGGCATTGGCGCCACCATGATACGTATCATCCAATGTTTCTCTCCAAGCTTATAGACTTGATTAGAGAGTATCGGCATGTTTCACATGGCACACGTGGTCAAGATGCAATGTTCCAGTGTATTCTTGCATTTCTGATTTCTGGCCTACTGCCACTCAAACACATCTTCACCAAAAGCCAGTCTACCACCAGCAAGCTCGTAGAATCAGACAAGACCACCAAGTGATTGATCAAACGCCTTATGCAACCTTGCCATGTCCTTAACGCAAACGCCATTGCGCAAACACGACTCTTGAGGTCTATACCACGAGTCCAAACATGCTTCGCTTCAACGCAAGCAAAAGAAAAAAACTCCATGTACGCGGCGAATGTGCCGTTGAAGATCCAAACTGATAACAAAGGAAATCAATGTCGCTATGCTGTAACGTGAAAATAGGAGAAAGGGATACGCTGCTTGCAACACTTGTTGCTGGCTGGCCATGAATGGTTCAAAAGTCTACACTCCATCTCAACCTGGGGTCTCGAACGGGAACGCCAAGATTGTCAAATGGCACTCGCTCAGGTTGCTGTTGTTCATCCGAGCCCCAGCCCCTTGAAACGCTGAAGCCACTACCTGTCCACTTTGTTTGGTGTTGAAACGAGTGCTTTGGGCGTAGTTCAACTTCTTCGACTGTGTCAGATGGGGGTAGTTTGATTTTGGCTTCTATCAGAGGAGCAGATACAAAGCGTGACTTGACCAAATCACCCGGCGAGACGAGTTCCTGTAGGCGATTCAACGATGAGATGTCAGAGGAGCTTAATGGAGCGCGATGTTTCATGAGATAGGGCATCGAATCAGAAGACTGTGTAGATGTATATGTGGTATGGCGATAGTGCGCTGGGGCTGGTTTTTGTAGAAGAAAGTTCTCATCACTGTTATTCAACCGGTCGGCTGAGTATGGGGACAACAGCGACGAGTCATGTTCTCTCGATCCATTCGACGTAACAGTAGAAAGAATTGGTCGACTCTGGCGCACTCGAATGACTTTGACATCTGGATTGGTACAGGTGTTGCGTGAGGAATGTCCTTTGCCAACTGTCTCGCTTGAGGCTCCAAACGAATAGTAGGAACTGGTTGTTTCCGTACGTGTCATGGCTGTATCACGGCGCTTTTTACGTTGTGAGCTACTAGCAGAGGGCGGCCGAGCTTGTGGTGTTCGACACTGTTCATGCCGTTGTCCTGAGACTAGGTTGTTATACGAGCTCGCCCGGGATATTGACGGTAGTTCTGGGGTCTCTCCACGATCAAGCTTGTGCTGTACCTTCTTAGTACTCAGCTGTCGTTGGAGGCTGAGCTCAACACGGCTACTCGCGCCACTGCCACTTCGACTCCTGTTGGACGCTCGTTCCTTTCCAGCCATGACACTAGCTTTGGGCGGTGGTTGAAGCATCCATCGATTCTCAAGGGGATCCGGAGATGGCAAGCTTACGACCGGCGGATGAAGTTCGTTTACGGGTGGAGCACGCACAGAGTAGTAGCTCGCTGATCTGGATGTCACGGGCCTCTTCAGATGGAAGCCAGCGACACCCACAGACGATCCGGCGGTGGTAGGGCGGGCAGAGCTTGGGGGATCATCGTGAATGCCCCACAGATCTTCGTCTTCTCTTTGATAACGTTTGCGATTCCAATTGTCGTCACCGAGCGTATCGTCACTGAGGCGTACTTCTTCTGGGTGAACCGTGTCCATGCTGCTCCCGCCTTTACTCAACGCAGAGCTTTGGGTCCCCGCAGTCGTGATGCCCCTTGATCCATTTGTATTGGCTCGTCGTGCTTTCCTGGGAGGTGGACCAGGACCCATACGTATCTCCTCGTCCCAGTAAGGGTTGGTGCCGGTTGGCTCGGGATGGTGATAGGTTTCGGGGTGTTCGAGCTGGAGTTTCTCCTTGAGCTTCCTGGCCTTGTTCGCAGCTCTCCTACGCTTTCTGCTGTCTGTGTAGCCAGTGCACGGCGCGCACGATGCATAATGGAAGACGGCGCTCTGCACTCCGCGCAGGAACCAGGACATGGTGCCGTGGAAGGCACGCAGGCAATTGCAATGCCTGTTTACCACCCAGATCCAGAATGGTCTGAAGGGAGTCGAGACGGCGAGGGTTGGCGGGCGGGTTGCAGCAGGGCAAGTTGGAGGTGCCTGGACTGGCGGCAGTGGGCACGTAAGCACTCAATCGACGATGTGGTGTAGAGAGTCATTGCCAATCCCCAGACGGAGCAGGTTGACGGCGTGGAAGGGGTCAATTGTCACAGCCCAAAGCGACAGCAGGCGGTGGTAGCGACGGCCCAGGTGGGCGGTGGAGACACAAGCACCAAGCCAGGAGATGACGAAGGGCCTCGCGGTATGAAGACAACACAAGCCACGCTTCCCAGTAGCTTCGTTGGCGCTGGCCTCGGCCCTTGAGATGCGCCGCGCAATAAATGCCTCTTGTCCAGTTAGGGGGAAACGAGGAGCAGGCGGTGTAAGCTGATTGCCGTGGGATGGCGCTCGCGACTGTGCTATGTACTATGTAAGAGAGGACTCACGGAAGAACAGGCGACGAGAGAAAGGGTGGCATGAGAGCGAGGGCGCGATCATCTCCCAACCCTCCGCTTTTGTTCCTGCAGTTGTGGCTCAAGTACCGAATCAACGCCATCCAAACGCAGCGAAACGTCGGCTGGCTCTTCCGCGTCTCTAGCGCACCGCATCTCGTCTCATACACGGCCGAGCGTGAAACTTGACAGCTGGTTTCCCTGGAGAAGCGGTAGAACAAAGAAGCTGTCAAGTCCAGTCTCCCTGGCATCATCGTCTCGTCGTCGTCGTCTACCAGTAGTGACGACGCCAACACGCAGGCCTAGAGTTGCGGCTTGCCAATCCTGGCGATGTCTTGCAGATTACAGCGGGGGGATATGCGGCTTTTTCTGGGCAGGGCTAGCAATACCCGCCTGGGTAACACGGCACTGGGGTCGGTCCGGTGCTGCTATCATGTATATACTATACACAGTAGTTATGCAAAGCACCTTGTTTTCAATAAACATGCAAGTGGTATATTGCTCTAATGCAACCTCCTTAAACGCCCCTTCATCATGTCATGAAGCTTACTTGTCCCTTTGCCTATCCTCCTACCTACTCCCAGTCCTGCGTCACAAAGAGTACAACGCCAAACATGACGCAAGCAGCACGGGAAACAACATCCCAATCATACCCAGTAACGCCATGTTAATGCACCCAAAGCAAAGCCTATAATGTTAACCTCCAATCCAGCTCCATGTTATGCTCCAGATTGCGACTTGTCGTGACGATTTACTCACTCCTTGATCTGCGCCTTCAGGCCTGCAACCTCTCTTTTCAATCTGGCATTCTCCTTTCTCAATCGCGCAGACTCTTCCTCGCTTGCCTTTAATCGTCGCTCCACCTCCTCGCTCGCCCGCCCTTTGCGTACAGCACTCGTCACCTTCTCCAATTCTTCGTTGAAGCGTGCGTATAATGCTTCCGTTTCTGCACTCATGTCGCGATACAGTTGATCTAGGTGTTTGGCTCGAGCCTCGGACACTTGCAGTGATGTACTCACATCCTGTCCAATTGCAATTGTTCTCTGGGAAAGTGTTTCGAGGGTACCCTTAAGATGTTTTTCTAGTGCTGCTATGCGCGCCTCGGAACCTCCAGACTTGCTTGAATTCACAGAAGGAGGGGCTGAGCTTTGGGTCGTAAGACGTGGGATGCTTCTAGCATGCAACTCTTGCCCAATAGCGCTGAGCTCAGTTTGTAAATCCTGTGAAGCTGTGTCAATATCACGTTGTTGATTCTGTAGTCGCTCGCGTAGCTTCTGAGGTGATTGCATGCGGAGTTTTTTTGGAGGAACGGTTGATGGGGCACCAACTTTGCCAGGGGAGCGAGATGCAGAAGGCAACTTCACAGTATTGCCAGACCCTGGGCGCTCATACAGCCCGGCACTAGTGCTTGCCTTGAGACTGGGTATGCCTGATATAGATTCACCTCGTTTCTTGGTAGGGCTGTAGCTTTTGATCGTCACTTCGTCCTTTGCTTCTGGCTTTGAGGGAACAGATTTTGGTCGGACACTACCAGCACGATCCAGCAAATTGCCCGGAGAGTTTTCCTTACGCATTGGCGACCCGAGGCGTGTTGGGGTTGGAATGGCTGATGCATGCTTGGTAGATGATTGTGCCATTCGTGAAGGCGTCCGTGGCTCCGCGCTTGACTGCCGTGCATTTCTCTGTGTAGATTCTGGCCCGGCAGGAGTCTGTGGTGACCACGTGGGCACATCGTCAGCATCTTGCAATGTCTTGAGATCACTCAATGAAGAACGCCGCTTCTTTCGGGGTGGCCCTGCAGTGGGCGGTACCTCTCCAATAGTACCAAGACCTCCCACGAATGAACGGTTGTTCGTGCTTCCATTCTCAAATGCGAAAGCACCTAGTATGGTTGGGCGGTCGCGAGAAGAAGGTCGTTTGGGCGAGACACGGCCCGCGTCTGTAGAGTTAGAACGCCCAAGAGACGCAGGCCCAACCCTAGAGAACATGGGAGGCTGATTGTCTCCATGGCTGTTCTTGCTAAGCGACCGCCATAGAGAGCCCACAGAGCCCACTTTAGACTCGTTCTCAGACTTGCTATTCTCTCGTGTCAATGTACCGAACCCGAAGCGTTTCCTCAAGGACGTATTAGAGTTGATCGAGCCAGCAGCAGTTGCACGACCTTTCGAGTCCATCGATCCATAATTTGGTGTATTTCTCCCAGGGGTTTGAACTGGGAAGAGGGCCTCGATATCCTGCACCAAACGATCCATCAAAGAGATGAAGTCATTGGCATTGCCTGCTGGAACGAGCATCTCTGCAAAAGCAGCCGTGAGGACGCCTCGATCTCCGTCGTTGCTAGTACCATCCAGTAGTTCGGCGAGTATATGGATGATCGACCGAAGTGCTCGCTGATTCTGAGGTGCCAGTTCAGCGACTGTTGTGCGAAAGAATTCTTCGAATTCGCCTGGGTACATGCTGTCTGAGCGCATCTGAAGTGACACGAGTGTAGCGTGGGATAGCACTGGTCCCATTCGCTCCTTCCAAGCAATGCTGAGGAACTTCTCAAAGACGGCGAAGAGGACGTCGACAGAGGACTGAGCAGCAAGGTCATGATTGCCTGGATTCTCCAGAATGGAGTTGTAAAGCTCGTTAACCATCAATTCATCTGCAACAGCTCTTGCTCGAACAGAACGACCGACAATATTACCCTTTCGAGCGTGAAGGGCCAGAGTCAGATTGGCGAGGGACTCTTCTAGCTTTGCAAATGTATCGGTTGGAGCAGTGGCGTTGAAAGACATGTTTTTGTTGGATGAATTTGGACGGGAGGAACCTTCTCCATCTCGGCTTGGGGCACGAGCTGGCGCAGCAGGTTGTGAGGGAGGTGCCATCCGCGGGATGTCTCCCAATGATTGTGGCTGTCGCTGCATCTTGCGAGATCCACCAGGACCTACACTACCACCAAATAGGTTGGACAACATCTTGACAGGAGAGTGTGGACGACTTTTTGTCTCCTGGTCTGGCTCTACATCGGCGAGCTGAAGCGAGAGCGATTTGAGGATGTGGTGGTTGCGAAGGAGGTATGCCTCGGATAAGACGGGGTTTTTGATGCTATTACGCAGCTGGAAGTAATTTGCCAGTCGCTTCGTCAAGACGGGCAAAAACTCAAGACAATTCAACTTGTCTCGTGCTGTATACCCATTGGCGCCTGCGGTCTCCAGTAGATAGAAGTTGTTCCCCAAAAGAGATATCGTCACTGTCACTTCGATGCCATCATCACCCAGTCGAATATCGTCTGAGAAGCGTTGGCCATCGACAAGAATTTGCACCTTGGCGGGAGCTCTTCGACCGTCGACCTTTTGTGATCCCGTGGTCTCCAGAATGGATGAAAAGAAACTGATATCCCCATTGTAGTTTCGCACTTCCCATGTCGGACCTTCCCGCTCGTTCTCCGGATATCGGCCTTCTACTCGGGCTTTGGTCAACTCTTCAACCATCTTTTGTGCCTTGCCCTCGTAGGTACCCTGTAAATAAAACATCCGAATTCCTGTACTCTGCCGATCACGGCTTCGGGGCCGCCCTGCTTGATTCGATGCGGACATAGGTGAGATCAACTGTAAAATGCTACCCTCTGAGTGTTCGCTGAGAAAAACTTCAGAGAGGTCAATATGCTGATGGAAAGTTAGGTCAGTCGAGTTGCCAGAAGCTTCGATAGCTTTGGGATTGTCCAGGGCGGCAAGTAAGCTTCGCGCATTCATTGTACAACCACTGTTCTTATGCAACAGCACCAAGAAGTCTGTAAATATAACGAATATACCGGATGTAGTCGACGGTCCAGTTAAGTCTCCATGGAACGGGGGCGAAAGCTCAACGTTATCTATTGCGGTGATGAGTCTGCCTCGAGGATTCAATGATGGTGGCCAGGACGACACCATCTTGCGTAAACGATCAAAAATCCTGATTTGCTGAGCTGTGGGTCCCTCCCTCGAGCATATCTCGGAAATGATATCTCTAGCCTTGAGAAAGGCTTTGATAGCCGGATGCCTAACAGGAAGTTGTTTGATAATATTGTCGATGTACAGGTTGTAGCGTGGCAGGCGCTGAACAGGCTCGATGAGTAGTGATGTCAATCGCTGTTCACCTGTCTCGTGTACGCGTTTGGAGAAACTAGAGGAAGTGTCCTTGGTGAATCCTTTAAGCAATTGAGAAAAGTCGCCATGTGCTGCCATGTAGTCCGTGTAACAGTCACCGAATTGTGGAAACCACTCTACAAGTGCCTTTGCGACCGCAGCAGCTCCTGTAATATCAGGAGGGTCCTTTTGTCCACGAAGGGGAGCGATGAAGACATCATCTGTTGCTTGTTCAATATCCTCGATTGCTCCATTCTCTGTCTCTTCCAAGATACCACGCAAGACATCTAGGAACTTGGAATTGATATCCAGTATCTTGTCAAGACTAGGAGGAAACAGTCCCTCCAAAGCTTCTTCGTTTGGACTGGAGCTTGACACAGATCTATGTTTCGCTTTTTCTCGAAATTCAACGGCGACATTATGCACCAAATCGTAGACTTTGGTGACGTAATTCTCCTCAGTGTCCAAAAGTTCGTTCATTTCTCGTCGGAGGTTCTCCTTTTGAGATCTCGAGAATGACTGTGATCGGTTTAGGGAAGTCGGTTTCGAAGGTGCTCGACGGAGCTTGGATGTAGGAAGGAACGCTGGCTCTCCAAACATTTTCACGATGGGCGCGTAGTAGGCGTAGCGCTTTTCCAGCAAATCATCCTCTGTCTCTTCGAACAGAGCTGACTCTCTGACTTCGATCTTTTGTATGGTTCTGGATGGTAGAACGACGTCCAGGTCTATCCATGATAATGTCTGCTCTCCCAAAGCGTGGCGCACGTCTACTATAACGTCGGCGACATTCTCAACCTTGACCATTTTGGCGGCCACGATTGCTGCATGTGACTCTGAGAAAAGTTTGGGGGCTGAGGGGAGATTGCCTAGAGTGCTGTATCGCTTCTCCCAAATCGTCTTGACATCGGCAGGCAACTCTGCATAGTACTTGTACAGACTGAAAGCCAGGCCACGACATATCTCGTCGCCTTGCTCTTCTCGAGGCAGACATGTGACGGCACTGTAGAATGTGGCAGTGGGGGAGATGATGAGGCGCGCAAAGTTCTGGAGACCGGCGGGGGTGAAGACATGGGCCTGGATGCGTGAATGTGTTGCCTGGGTGGAGGTGGCAGTAGGGCCATAGAAGATGAGGACAGGCGCATTGGAGAGCAGCTCGTCGGTGGTGTAGAAGAGCGACAGGTCCTCCGCCGAAAGAGCGGCGGGCTCGGGGTTGATGACGACCATGGTGCTAAGTGCGCGTAAACGAGGGACCAAGTTGGCTAGAGCGGGCAATGGACGAGATCAGGAGCGCACTGGGGAAGGCAATGGCATGGTGTCGCAGACGGCGACGTGGTGAGGAGGAGGAGAAAGGCTACCAGGCCATGCGGGCGGGAAGGTGCGCGCGTCGAGTCTTGTTGGGGAAGCTGCAGCTGGCAAGGTAAACAAGCAGTCGAGTGTGTTGCTACCAAACGACCCCCGACCGAAACAAGGTCGGGTCACACGCCTGCGGCCGGGCACGGATGCTGCAGCGCGAAATGCCAGGTTTAGAGTGCGACAAGTGCGACAAGCCTGGACTGGGGCATCCCAGACAAAGTGGGTGCAGTGGGAACAGGCGACGAGTATATTTTTGGCCTTGCCCTTGCAGCCGCCCCCGTCGCTGGTCGCGTCTATTCTGTCGACGCGATTCGTAACCTGGCCGCAGATCTGCGACCCCGCAAACAAAAACACCACCACTTTCTTGCGACCCTCGAGTTAGCACCGCCCACTGGTCCCCCAGCGACGTCAGCATGGCCACCCAGCAACATGAGGGCGGCGTGCCCGTCTCCATTGCACATGACATGCAGCAATTCCGTCTCTTCGAGCTGCCGCCGGAGATTGTTGAGCTGATTGATGCGCCAAACCCCCCACTGTAGGTGCTCTGCCGTCTCGTTGCCGCGTGCATCCCCTTCTCACCTTGCGCCCATAGCCTGTCCATAAAATCGCTAGCTCCTTCGAACGCCCCTGGTGCAAAGCCTGCATATGCAGTGCTTTGTACGCCCAGCAAAAGTTACCAGCTACGCCAGGTTCAGACGTCAAATTCACTCTTCGTCACCAAGCCCGCGCTCGAAGCCCATGGCAACGAGATACCCACCCCTGTCACACGTGCCATTGCTTCGTGCACTGCGACATTGGAGCTCCATCCCTCTGATGCTTCGGCAGAGCTTCTCCTGCGCGAGCAGCTGCCAGTGTACGACATTGTTGCTGGTGATGTGGACGCTACTGGCAACGGGCGAAACCAAGCGACTGTCTTCGAAGACCTTCCTCTGTCGGATGGCGAGTGTCAAGAAGCCTGGAAAAGGGTGTACGCATTTGAACACGACCATAGCTCTTTCCAACCTTCTCCAAGTGCCCTCTTGCACGTTTGGAAATCCATCATGGCTGCAGCACTTGCAGAAGGCATCAAGCTTCATACACAATTCTTGACGGACGATATCACGAGAGCAGTGACTGAAGAAGGACACCCTTCAGGCTTTGTCGAAGCGATCCTCAAGGGCTTGTCGACCGATGACCAAGATGCCAGCGGACCGTGGTCTTGTCTCGACCAAGTCAAGACGGTTGCTTTCACGGGGAAGATAATCCTAGAAGCAAAGACAGACAGCGACTTCCTCATAGCTTCTTTCACCGACACTTGGCAGGATCAACTGCCAGACGTATGGAGAAAGGATGCACAATTGAGTGCAATAGAAGAAGTTTACAACTTCCCCACAAACACTACAATACGGGCGAAAAGCAAGGGTACAGTGATGAACAGTAGCACTGATTCCACAACTGCCGCCAAACCTTCAGCGCGAAAGTGGCACGAGAAGTTCGGCAAGACCAGAAAAAAATAAACAGATCATGCTCGAATGTTGCGCGTGCCGTAGGATTTTCAAAAAGGACTACGAATTTCTTCGCTAGGCCATTCGTGCAAAGTCGATGCGGCTGGCTGGGTAATCACGTATCTTCGTGGTACAAGTGCTCAAGCTGCCAGCGCCAAGGCTGGCACATCCAGTATCCTCTTACAAATCTCACCCAAGCACGTGACCGTGTCATGGTCGCGTTCCGGATCGGAGCGTCGGGATCGGCTGGCGGCTCTTCCGTATTGGTAATGATTTTTTGGTAAGCCATGAGTGGCGCACGGCAGATCGTGAATGTCGGCCATCCCGATACGATATACATACAAGTATTGTAGATATTCTATATAAGATTTCGAGTACCGATCAGCGTCTTAATCTAAGCGCATGGGCTACTTTCAATCGCTATCTACTACCATCCGGATCTCGTCTCGATCTCTTCATGTACTACATCCGAAGTCCACCCTCAGACCAATCATTCGCTTTCATTCCTCCATACCTGCAGTGAAGATGGCTTCAGAAAACCAAGAATCCCCAACTCCCTCTTCAACACCATCATGTCCCACGCCACAAGACACACCAAAGGAACAAACCACCACAGAAGAACCCCCCCTCCCCAAACTCTCCGACCATGAATTCCGCCAATACAACCGCATGGCCGACCACATGAACTACTTCCACTCCAACTTCCGCACCACCTGGACCACCCTCTACACAGCCTGCGAACTGCAAAAGCGCCCAAAAAACATGACCATCAAACAATTCCTCACCGTCGGCCTCGACTTCTGCCACCACCTCACCATCCACCACACCATCGAGGAGAAGCACATTTTCCCCGTGCTCGCCAAGAAGATGCCGGCGTTCAGGAAGGAGCTTGAGTTGTTGAGTCAGCATAAGCAGATTCATAAGGGGCTTGATGTGCTGCAGAAGTATTTGGAGGATTGTGCGAGTGGGGAGAGGGAGTTGAGGTTGGTGGAGTTGAAGGAGGTGTTGGATGGGTTTGGGGATGTGCTTTGGCAGCATTTGGATGATGAGGTGGCGCAGCTTGGGGCGGAGAATATGAGGAGGTTTTGGACGTTGGAGGAGATGAGGAGGATGCCTATGTGAGGTTTTGCTTGGTGGTTTGGGTTTGTGGGGTTGGGTGTTGTGTCGGGAAGTGGGAAATACAGATATGTTAAGGAGATGTGGTGTCGATGTAAATATCACAGATACTGAAATTTATAACCATGTTCAATTTTGAATACATTTTTCTTTGTATTCATGTACCATATCCATTTATGTAACCCAAAACTCGCTCGCTAAAATCGCAGCACCAATAAACCATCCTCATCGTTAAAGCTTTCACTTATCCTAAGACCCAAGCTTATTTAATCATTATAATTCACAATCCCACTCCCATCCTTATTCGCCTTCGGAACCCCATACCTCTCACTCAACTCATCCTCCTGAGACCGACTCTCCTTATCAAGATACGGCCTCTCAGCCCTGACAGCCACCCTAACCGCATGCCTTCGATGCGGCGCAAAGCCATATGAAGCCGAGTGATTCTGTAACCATCGTTAGTCCACACCCATCATACAGCATACAGAGCAAGCAAGCAAGAGCAAGGGCAGCAAACTTACAGTAACCCTATTATCCCAAAACGCCACATCCCCCTCATTCCACTGAAACCTAACATGCAACTCCGGACTCGTAGCAACAATCTCATTCAAAAACGAGATAATATGATCGCTTTCCGTCTTCGGCACGCCCACGATCTTCGTCACGAAGCCCGGGTTGAAGAAGATGCTCTTCCAGCCGGTTACGGGGTTCGTGCGGATGAGCGGGTGCTCGGTGGTGACGGGCTCGCGGCGTACGGTGCGGCCTAGGTCGCGAGAGCCTTGGGCTTGCAGGTCGGCGGAGTGCAGGGCTGTGAGGGATTCGAGGTACTTTTGCATGTGCGGGGAGAGCATGTCGTAGGCGGCGTATTGGGAGGACCAGAGGGTGTCGCCGCCGCCGCCGCGGGGTGGGCCGGTGAGGACTTTGAGGGAGGTGTAGGAGGGGGGTTGCACTTCGTAGGTTACCTTTGGGGTGGTGTTAGTATGTTGTAGATGGGGGCGATGGGAGAGGGAGCTTACATCAGAGTGCCAGAGGAAGGTTGGGGTGAAGAGTGCTCTGAGGTCAGGGCTGTTCTCTCCTGTGAAGATGACGTGGACGTCTTCTAGGCCTTCACGCTTGGGGACGCCTGTGGTGGCATGCTTGTGTGTTTCACCGAAGTATTTGCCGAGTGCCCTTTGCTCATCAATGCCAAAGTTCTTCTGGTTTCGGAAGAAGACTACGCCTCGTGTGGCGATAAGCCTTGCAAGGTCGTTCTTCTGGAGGTCGGTGAGATTGGCTAGGTCGACACCATGTATCTCAGTGCCGATCTTGGGATTGTAATCAAAGACATCGGTAGCATCAGCAAGCAGGTGCTTGAAGTTGGGATCACCTAGTTGACCCTTGTCGGCATATGGTATCTCAGTGTATGCAGGCCATGTGATTTCAGGGAAGCGTGGTCGTAATTCTTCATATTCGTATGTGTCATCGTGTTTCTGGACTACGGTCCGGCCAGGGACGTAGTTGTGAATGTTTCCATTGGCCTTGACTGCTTCTTTGAGGGTGGAGGTAGAGATTGGGGTAGGTTGGAACTGCGGTTCAACAAGTCCTGGTGCCATGGTTGGAAAGAAGGTTCCAAAGCTAAATGCCTTGGAGGGGCTTGATAAAAGTTTGGTAGTAAGGTGATATAGGATTCGATTGACTCTCTTTAGATCGAATTATGTTATAAACAGCTGGAATAATTGCTTCGAATTGGACAGTATGATATTCTCGACTTATGTTGAAATGTGGTATAAAAATAAGACAAAGAGGACATCTAAGCTTTTATAAAGGAATACGCCGAGTACAGGAGCTTGACCGTTTCATGACAATATATCCATACGCTTACTTCACCTCCGTCGATTGCGCCATCGCACACAATCAGATCTGTCCTGCCCAAACGGTCTTGCTAATTTGTCCATGGCCTTACAGCCGCATGATATCATCCTGGCAACATGACTCCTACGACCGCGGGGCGGATCCGGGGTAAGATGATCAAATTCGAAGCTCCGATCGCGTGCTTTTAGTGGAGTGGAGTTGTTTTTGACTCGTTCTTTGACATCTCGAACAACGTTGGTGGTGGTTTATTTGACCAATTTTCTTTAACTTAAGAAGTACCGCTACAAGGACTACCCCTTTCAACGTCACCTACTCTTGTCATCAATGCTCCTCAATTTTTTCGAAGTGGATTCAAATTTGACAGTCTCACTATGATTTATCAGCCTTGAATGGAACGAAGATAGCCAACGTTGGTTGTCGGTGTGAACACGCGCTAGCCAAATTCGGTAGGGTAAAAGATGTCGCAATATGGTGCCATCACCTCCAACTGCTTCAAAGAACAACGTTACACCTAGACTGAACTTCGACGGCGTATATTAAGTGGATGCCTGGCGCAAATTAGTGGCCAAGGGGTCGATTTACCTTCCCGGATCCTTTTCTATGATGCTATTAAAAAGAAGGAGGATGTTCGCCGATTTCCCACAAAGATCGAAATTACACTTAGCACACTTGGCCATCTTACACATGTTTTCTGGAATGGTCTCTCGAAACAGGTCGGCAATGCAAGTGATTCACGGGCGAGACGGAAGAGCTGCAGATTGCGGGAGATTTCGGTCGACGATGCGTGACTGACCATGCCTTGCATGAAGCTGGAACGTTCTTGTCTCCATCATTGACAATCACAGGCAGAAAGTACGCCCGAGTCGCCTGCAGCTTGTGATGAGTATGGAAATGGTTGCAGAACCGATGTCGGATCAATGTAAGTAGTAGCAGGATGTGAGAACGTGATTCTTATTCCGAGTGGATAATGATTTTCCAACGCCATGATGCCCAATGCCTAAACTCCTCGCAATATACAACATATTGACCAATAATACATATTTATGCTTTGCCCTCTCTTTCCAACTTGACTTCATCTCATGATCGTCTTGATGCTTAGTGAATGCAGATGACAACCTGCACTGGGTATTGAATTCGGGTTGGCAAAATTTAATCTTTTCCGAAAGGCCGTATGAAAGCTTCAAGAGTCGGTATTGGGACGCCGTTGAGATTTTGCCATTTTATTGATGTTGCGCTCACACCACCTGCATCCCTCATGTCGACTTTCGCATCTTGCGGAACAGTTTGATTTGAACCAGAGGTTATCTTGTTTCGGCCTCTGACTATACCCGCCGCCTCTAGTTTTGGCGACCAGTATGGATGTGTGCCCTTGTGTATGCGATATAATTCGTAGTTGCCCCAGATAAGGAGGACAGTGGAGATGATAGGCAGTTTGGACGCGTGGTACATTCTTGAGGAGCTCATTGTGGGCGGGTGCAGTGATTATAGAGTTCGCGTGCCGGCGCGTATATAGAAGCCCCTTGCGGTGGACAATAGGAGACTGTTGTGGTCGTCGTCGCCGTGCTGGTTGTCGCTCAGGTGAGTTTGGATGCGGTGAACTGCGGAGCTCGTGGAAGGTGAGTGGCTGCAGCTTGCGGGGACTAAATGTCCATGCGCCTTGGCATCAACTTTCGTGAACTTTTGGTCGCAGTCTGTCGCAAGTAACACCAACCTTCACCCTGTCGGGTACCAACCGCCGCCATGGACGATCTCGCGAACCTCGAGTTTTTGTCGCTCGTTTCCAAGGTCACCTCAGAAATTCAGAACCATGTTGGCGTCTCAGATAAGACGCTCGCCGAGTTCGTCATCGACCAGCATGCCAAGTCCAAAGGTGTCGCTGATTTCAAGGAGCAGCTTGAGGCTATGGGCGCCGAGTTCCCCCAAAGCTTGGTAGAGAGCATCGATCGCCTGGTTCTGACGTTGCATCCGAAAAACAAGAAGGGCGCAAATGGGAAGAGGGCAGGAGAGGAAGAGAACAGAGATGATACGGACCGCAAAACACGTGTGTTCAAAGGCCTGGCGATACCAGACAAGGAGGTCACTTATGAGGAAGAGGAGGAACCAGAAAGTGCTGCGCCACAAGCCGATGCGCTCGACGACACTTTTGCGATGTTGGAGGGGCTGGCAGGGAGGGCTTCGAATGACAAGCCCAAGGCGAGGTCGCGCAAAAGGAGCATGAGCCCATATGATAGCGACGACGACGCAAGCAGAAGCAAGCGACATCGGCGAAGAGACAGGTCGGCGTCGGCATCGCGGTCACGGTCAAGATCACGAAGCCCCAGACGGCGGCAACGCGCGCAGGAGCATGATGAGCTGGTCTTCGAGGATGAATTTGGCCGCACACGCACAGTCAAGCGCCACGATCGAACGCGCAGTCGGAAAAAGTACCGCGACGAGGACTTGGACGAGTTCAGGCGACCGCCAACTCCAGAACTTGACGATGAGCCTGTGCTATTCAAAGTGTATAATGGCAAGGTAACAGGCGTCAAAGACTTTGGCTGTTTTGTCAATCTGCTGGGCGTGAAAGGCAAAGTTGATGGGCTGGTCCATGTCACGCAGATGCACGCAGGCGCACGAGTCAACCATCCCTC
Organism: Shiraia sp. slf14; assembly: GCA_000498155.1. Classification (NCBI taxonomy): domain Eukaryota; kingdom Fungi; phylum Ascomycota; class Dothideomycetes; order Pleosporales; family Shiraiaceae; genus Shiraia; species Shiraia sp. slf14. Next base: position 236,589 of record AXZN01000062.1, read on the forward strand.
TGATCTGGTCTCAAGATGGCAAGAAGTCAAAGTCAAAGTCATAAAAATGGACGGTGGCAGGATATCATTGTCTATGAAAGACGTGGACCAGCGGACTGGCCAAGACTTGGCACCTGCGCAACGAATTGCATCTGGCGCAAACTCACAGGGACTTGGAGGGTTGCCTGGACTTGACTCAGCCGTACCCGTTGTGGAAGATGGCTACAATAGTCGCAAGAACGGCATGCGCAAGCGGATGACGTCGCCTGAGAGATGGGAGATTAAACAGTTGATTGCCTCTGGTGTCATACCCAAGTCAGATTATCCAGATATCGACGAGGACTTCAACGCGCACATTAATGGTGAGGGTGGTTTTGAGGAAGAAGAGGATGTCGACATTGAAGTGCGTGAGGAGGAACCTCCTTTCCTTGCTGGTCAGACCAAGCAATCGCTCGAATTATCGCCGATCAGAGTTGTGAAGGCTCCCGATGGTTCGCTAAACCGCGCCGCTATGGCAGGCGACACTCTAGCACGTGAGCGCCGTGACCTAAGGCAACAGGAAGCGCAAGAAAAAGCTGCCAAGGAGGCTGCCAACGTTGATTTAAGTAGCCAGTGGAACGACCCTATGGCTCAGCAGCGACAATTTGCCAGCGACCTCCGCAACACTCGAACCAATATGCCCAGCGAAGCGCAACCAGAATGGAAGAAGATCTCCTCTGGTAGCAGAGAGATAGCCATGGGCAAACGAACAGACATGAGCATCAAGGATCAACGAGAGTCTCTGCCTGTCTTCAAATTCAGGAAGCAGCTCCTCGAGGCGGTAGCTCAGCACCAGATCTTGATCGTCGTCGGCGACACGGGATCAGGCAAGACCACACAGATGACCCAATACCTTGCTGAAGCAGGTTACGCCAACGAGTTAGTGATTGGTTGTACTCAGCCTAGACGTGTTGCTGCGATGAGTGTCGCCAAACGTGTAGCGGAGGAAGTGGGTTGCAAGCTTGGTAATGAGGTTGGATACACGATTCGATTCGAGGACAACACATCGCCTGACACGAGGATCAAATACATGACTGACGGTATCCTTCAACGAGAGATTCTTCTGGACCCAATGCTGAACAAGTACAGCTGCATCATGTTGGACGAAGCGCACGAACGTACCATTGCCACGGACGTCCTCTTTGGATTACTGAAGAAAACACTCAAACGCCGACCCGACATGAAGCTTATCGTGACTAGTGCGACTCTTGACGCAGACAAGTTCTCTGAATATTTCTACAAGTGTCCAATCTTCTCGATTCCTGGACGAACTTTCCCTGTTGAGGTCATGTACAGCCGAGAGCCTGAGTCAGACTATCTTGATGCAGCCTTGGTTACAGTTATGCAGATCCACCTGACGGAGCCAGCAGGAGATATCTTGCTCTTCTTGACTGGTAAAGAAGAAATTGACTCTTCTTGTGAGATTCTGCATGAACGCATGAAAGCTTTAGGACCAAATGTGCCAGAATTAATGATTCTGCCCATTTACGGAGCCCTGCCATCAGAAGTTGCATCGCGTATCTTCGAGCCCGCTCCCATGGGTAGCCGTAAGGTTGTTCTGGCCACCAACATTGCCGAGACTTCGCTCACCATCGATGGCATCTATTATGTCGTCGATCCTGGATTTGTTAAGCAATCGTCTTATGATGGTAAACTAGGCATGGACCGCCTCCAAATCACACCCATCTCGCAGGCTCAAGCTCGCCAGAGATCTGGCAGAGCGGGTCGTACTGGACCAGGAAAATGTTTCCGCTTGTACACTGAAGCTGCATTCCAAAATGAGATGCTTCCCACTACTATCCCTGAGATTCAACGCCAAAATCTTTCCAATACTATTCTTATGCTCAAGGCAATGGGTATCAACGACCTGCTGCACTTTGACTTCATGGACCCCCCACCAACCAACACTATGCTTACAGCGCTCGAGGAGCTATACCAACTAGGCGCGCTCGACGACGAAGGTCTACTCACCCGCCAAGGTCGCCAAATGGCCGACTTCCCCATGGACCCGTCTCTCTCCAAATCACTCATCAAATCCGTCGACCTCCAATGCTCCGACGAACTCCTCACCATCGTCGCCATGATCTCCGCCACACAATCCGTCTTCCACCGCCCGCGCGACAAACAACAACAAGCCGACCAAAAGAAGCAAAAATTCAACGACCCCTCGGGCGACCACATCACGCTACTCAACGTCTACAACGGCTGGAAGCAATCCAGCTTCAGCACGCCCTGGTGCCACGAAAACTTCATCATGCCCCGCAACATGCAGCGCGTCAAAGACGTCCGCACCCAACTCCTCCAAATCATGGCCCGCCACAAACACCCCGTCATCTCCTGCGGCCGCAACACCATCAAAGTCCGCCAAGCCCTGTGCTCAGGCTTCTTCCGCAACTCCGCCCGCAAAGATCCCGCCGAGGGCTACAAGACGCTCGTGGAAGGCACGCCCGTCTACTTGCACCCTAGCTCCTCGCTGTTCGGCAAGCCGGCGGAACACGTGGTGTATCATAGCCTCGTGGAGACGACGAAGGAATATATGCATGTTTGCAGTGCGATTGAGCCGAAGTGGTTGGTGGAGGCGGCGCCGACGTTTTTCAAGGTTGCGCCGACGGATCGGTTGAGTAAGAGGAAGAAGGCGGAGAGGATTCAGCCGCTGCATAATAAGTTTCAGGGAGAGGATGATTGGCGATTGTCGGCGCAGAGGAGGGCGGGGAGGGGTGGTGGTGGGACGTGGGGATAGTTGTGTGTTGTATATTGGATTGGGGATCGTGTTATTTGGGATATGGGGTTTCTTGTGGGCAGGTGGATAATTTGATACCAATTATTGAAGATATCTTTTGTTTGCAATCAGAGCGAAAAGCGGATTTGGAATACGTGTCATCTCATATATCTATTTCAGAGTAATGATACGCTTACAATAGTATTAGCACTATATGAACGCACAGGTCGCACCTTGGGTACCATTCCTAAGCCGTTTCGATTGGTACCGTGACAACAAAAAACGCCATCTGAGCATGCCTCCAAACCCCACGAATCAGGATGAAGAAAGAGATGCTCCGTAAATCTTTATTCCCTAGAAAAAGCCAAACAGGATTGGCTGAAGAACGTTTTCGCGTTTCGTTTTTTTCCCCTAGTCTAGTCAAGAGAGAATCGCCCACGTTGGCGCAGCCGTTTGTTGTAGAAAATTGCCAAAGCAACCGCAAGTGAGAGAAAAAGGACAGGGCGCAGAAAAAAACAGACCCATTCAGTCGTGGAGCGAGGTGCACTTTGCCGGCAGTCAGAAAGTGATTGAGGAGGGCGGTGTGTTTAGTGGCGTATGCGAGCGGTGGTGGGGAAAAATTGATTGAAATTTGGCAACTTATTGCTCTTTCTCATACCCTGCAGGCTTTTGCATGCCGTTAACTTCGTAGAAGCGGGAGGTACCTATGATGTATTAGCAATTGCACAATATGTTGCTGGTTTGTGCAACTTACAGCTGTATCCGTTCCAGTCAAAGTTGTTTCCGGGATTACATGAACACTTATGGTCGAGGCGGTACTGCTCGCCTGTAGGGCAATGCGTGAAGGGGACGTGGTAGTAGGCAATATCGTTGAAAAAGTGGAGTTCTTCCTTCCTCAACATGAGGCCTGCAGCAATCGAGTGCACAGGCGCATCGCCCCAGCGTTCATAGAAGAAACCACCAGCGTGGTCGAGGGATGTGAAGAAGTCGATGTAAGCGTCAGATCGAAGCCAATTGAGGTTGCCGATTTCGAAGTTGGACCAAAAATGGCAGTGGTTGTAGGTTGCACCATTGTCGTCACTCAAAAAGGCCATCGAGTTGCCTTCGACAATGTGCTGGGGGTAGTGCTTGGTGAAGTTCTTTGTCGCATCCCAGAGGGTAGGGATGGTCTCGACGTATTCGTACAAGCTGAGGGTAAAGCTGTACTTCTTCTTGTTATCGGCCATGAACTTGAAAGTATCGTAGTTGATATCGCAGTACAGCTCGATGCTGGGCTCGACGCGCCAGTACCATTCGTAGTCGAGCATCAACGGGTGGCGGAAGAAGAAGCCAGACTCGTAGCGGCACATGTGCCTGTAGCTGATGGAATCACCGTAGATGATTTTCTTTTCCTTCATTTCTTCACGAACTCTGGCGGCCTTGTCCTGGTCAATCCACTCAGGGAAGGACCAATGCTCTTTGGGAATCTTGCCATATTTTGTAGTTCCAGACACGAGCGCGGTTGTAACCTTCTTGAACTCGTCGTTGAAATCGTCGTCGTTCAAGAAAACCCAGTCGTAGTTGAACTTGCGGTTGAAGCGGTCTTCGACGTGGCGAATCGACTTGGCAATCTCCCAGACATCCTGGTTACGTGCGAGGGTGACAAAGGTAGCGTTCATGCGCTCGCCCTTGGCGGTGGCAGGAGGGAATTTCTTGTCATTGGGCGTGGTTGAGGCAATCGGTTCCTGGACAGAGCCGGCGGCATTGGGGATGTTTGGTGTGGTGTCTTTGTAGGTCGAAGGCCAGCTGGTAGCAGGCACAGACGAGGAGCTGATGAAGTAGAAAACAACGAGAGCCTACTGCTAGTCAACACTTGCCTCTAGGGCAGTCCGGGGGTGGTCGTACAAAAAATGCAAAGACAATATAGCGAAGATATCGCTGAGAGCCCGCCATCATGTTGGAGGGTTCTTCTGGCGCTGGCCGTGGATTCTTGTCTTTGTCTGTGTCCTTGTATTTGCCCTCCACTTTGGCGTGCGGGCTGGAGATCCTCGAGCGAGGGGTGGCGCGGATATAATTTTTTGGGGAGGCGTGGCCAGATATCGTGTAATACCTCAAAGCGCGTGCCTCAGAAAGGGGGGAGGGGAATTTAAGGAACGCGCGGACCCAAGGCGCAGAAGAGGCGCATTAAGTAATGGGCTTGGAGACTGGCGAGCTGGGGGGTGGTCGTATACAAGACTGGGGGGAGGGGGGCGACAGAGCCGCAGATGGGATGGCGAAGGGGTGGATAGGAGATGTGGTCGTATTGTACGCCTAATTATTCCCCGAGTGCAGCACAAGTGGTTGCCCAGTGCAGCCGCCTTAGGGCCTGTTCTCTTCGAAACGGAGCTCCGTTACGC